>WSYH01002605.1:0-83256 GCA_036426205.1 Ascaphus truei | reverse complement strand
CCTCCCCTCCGCTCTCCCCCCATCCGCCCTCCCCTCCGCCCTCCCGTCCACTCTTCGTCTGCCCTCCTGTCCGCCCTCCCGTCCGCTCTCCATCCGCTCTCCCATCCGTTCTCCCGTCCGTTCTCCCGTCCGCCCTCCCGTCCGCCCTCCCCCTCCTCCTAGCGGGAAATTTAACTCACGGGCAACGCCGGGTCTCTCAGCTAGTAGCAAATAAAAAGATCACTTGTGAACACATTCACATGTCTTAGGCAGGTCTGCAACCCTGCCTTTCAACATTATCCCCAGCATACAGTGCTTCCACTGCAGCAAGGGATTCTGGGAAATGACATGCAAATGATGGGGATAATATATATATATATGTGTGTGTTAGCATATTTATATATATATATTATATACGTACTCATACACTTGTGGATATATTGATGTGGTTCATAAGCCAGTTTCCATTTTAGCATGTTCTGTAATACTGCTGAGACGAGGTTTTACTGGCGCTAGCGGGAATAACACCGGAATGAGAGATGTCTGGGCCCAGTGCACAGAAAGCAGATAAACGACCTTCAAGAATGAATAATTGTTTTGTTCTTTGTTCTAGAAACTTTCTCTTCATACTAACAAGCCATGTAAAGGTTAATTTGTAGTTGGGGAAAAGCTACATCACGCCTGTTGGAGAATAGACTGTGCAGAACAGAAACTACTAAACATGTCACTGCTATAGTTTGTTTCCAGGAGGAACTGGCCAATTAAACCAGACTTTTGAAATAATATGAAGGCCACGGAATTGCCTTGGTAATGTGGTCCGAGGCAGGGCCATCAACAGGGGGTGAGTGCCGAGTCAACTGTCCCGGGCTGGGCAGATGCGGGGGACCTCAGCTCTCCCCCGCAACTGGTGCGGCGGGCCCGTCCCGCCTCTGTGCCTGGCATCCCCCTCCTTGGGGATCATTGTGTGAGTATTGTTGTGTGGGGGAGTATTGTGTGAGTATTTTTGTGTGGGGGTGGAATTGTGTGGGCAATGTGGGAGCGGTGCGTGTGTGTGTCCGGTGGGGGGTGGGGGAGCAGTGAGATGGAGAGAATGGAGCAGTGAGAGAAGTGAGTGAGGTGAATGAGGGAGAGAGAGTAGGTTGAGGAGTGAGAGGTAGAAGGTAAGACTGTGAGGGTGATAGTGAGAGGTGGGTGAGAGAGCGAGGAGGTGTGGAAGAGAAAGAGGGGGCTTCAAGTGGCCGCCGACAGGGGGGGGGGGGCCTAGTGGAAACTCCCAGGCGAATGAAGAGATAACTTATTGCTGCAGCATACAGTAAGCAGGTTTCTTTACTTACTTGACATAAGTGACCACGATTCCCAAGTTCCCATCAGCAGTCTGTGTGATGACAATGGTGCACATTTTCCTGTTCAGTTTATTGGGCTGGACCCTATCGAAGTTGGAGGCCACAGCGATGCTGTACCACTTCCCTACAATCTAGAACCATAGGTCCATTAAAGGGACAATTCTTATAATCCCGTCATTTACCTTCATCAGGTTCAAGAGTCATCAATGACCTGATACAACGTGGTTCAGTGCAGCTGACTCGTACCCTTTTCCCTCTCACATATTTAACCCCCTGAGTGCATAGCAATGTGTCTAAGACCCCTCTGGTTCTCAAGGTGTTACATGTAGTTACATAGCCATTGTAGTACAGGTACCAACAAAGCGCAGCGGAGAATCAGGCTAGTTATTGCTCTTCTGACTGCAGGACAGCACTACACCTACCAATAGCAAAGATCTATTTGAAAGTAGAAGAAATTGTATTTCTTTGATAAATACAGTTGATGTTTTTTCTGCAATCCATGCTGCTCTTTTACATGGTCACAGCATAAAGATCCCGCAGGGCTGGTTCATACTATTTTAGCTCCGGGATCTTTCCCCTGAAAAAATTATAGTTTTTTCCTTTAGACATTGTTATTATTTTTGTCTGGGGTAAACAAGTGAGGTACGGGGTCCCCCTCTATAGCCAGCCATGGCATCACTGGGAAATGTCATGGGAGAAAATTGCTACGTCCCTTCTCATCATGCAGACACGTCATGCATTGTCCCCATATTTATCTATGTAACCAGTATTGCACCCAGGCTGCCCAATTCGCCCAATCCTACTTCTATGTAGAGAGCAGATACACACAGAGTACCACACGCACCCATTGCACAAACAGTGTTGTGTCAAGCTCCTATTTGTATAGAAGTGTTATTCCATAGGCAGTGCATGCTGCCTATCCAGCAGAGGCTGCCCTGCCTACTATATATATATAGATATAACATATACAAATATTACTTGTGAGCACATTCACATGTCTTAGACAGGTGTGCAACCCTGCTTTTTGCTATTAGCAATTATTACCTACAGTAGCATACAGTGCTTCCACTGCAGCAAGGGGCACTGGGAAATGACATGCAAATGAGCACACAGTGCCACCTTTTGTCTTAAAGCCATAATTACATGACACCCTTAAGCCAATGCTTGCTGCTTTAATCACAGCTTGAGTCACCTTTTCATCCACAATAACCTAATTATCGTGTGGTGAAGACCTACTCAAGTCTTAAATTGCAAAGCCAGTACAAGCAACCTCACACTGATGAGACCACAAGGTCAAAACAGCTTGTCTGTGAGGGGGTTCACTGGCATTGCATCTCATCCCAGGCTATGTTTAAAAGCTGTGTTTAAAACAGCATGCATTGGCTTAAGGGTGTCATGTAATTATGGCTTTAAGATAAATGGTGGCACTGTGTACTCATTTGCATGTCATTTCCCAGAATCCCTTGCTGCAGTGGAAGCACTGTATGATAGGTGAAAATGGCGAAAAGTAGGGTTGCAGACCTGTCTAAGACATGTGAATGTGCTCACAAGTAATATTTTTATATGGTATATGCTACACGGAAGATTTTTTTTGTCACCTTTTCACCCACCATAACATAAATAATGTGTTCTATCTATCTCTCTATCTCTCTCTATATATCTATACATACACACACGCATGACAGTGTAGGAAGTGCAAGCTGCTTACCCCGCAGATACACTGCTCTGCCAATCCACATTTTATATATGTATCATACATAAACAGTGTAGACACCATTTGTATATAACATAGTATAGAGTATTTAGCCGATCACCACTAGCTCACCTCAGCTTGCCGTACTTACTTTATCAGCCTGGAAGTCTGGTTGAACGGGAATATCAGACTGTGCACACACGGCACACAAGGCAAACAGGGCCACCAAGCCCAAACTAAGCGGAAGTCCCTTCATGGTGCAATCGTGGTCTCAGGTATTATGATGTTTCCTTCTGTGTATGTGAGCAACACACTGAATCCTGACCTCTTTTATACAGAGCTGGATAACACAGTTAGACAATCACACAGCTGGGACCAGATCATGTGGCTTAGAGGCCGGCTTTGGCAAGTGCAAGCATTACCCGTCTGTGCCCCCCCCCCCCCCCCCACAGTTGAGCTGCAGAGCCGGAGAACGTTATGGAATGTACCCAGAGGGCAGGGGAGGAACCTGGAACAAGGGAGGACGGGGTGTGTGATTAGTTTTGTAAGGGAAGAAGGGTATGTCATCGGTTGTGTAACTAGTCCAGCTGTGAACCCCATTGGGTCCGATTCACAAAACAGTGCTAAGTGTTTTTAAGTGCGATAAATGCCTTTATAGTCAGTGATAAAAAAAGTCATACGATCTGTCCAAAAATGGCAAATCACCATTTTTTGCCAGTAAGCGCTATTCACGAATCAGTGATAACGAAATCGTAATGTAAAAGCTCACCATTTCTGTTCACCAGCTAAAGGCTTGTGGAGATATGCATAAAAGCATTATTATTTTTTTCTGCACACCATTAATACAAGAGGCTTGCAGGGGTCTCTAGGTGGTCCCCGCGGGTATCTGGGGGCCCTCGGGTGGTCCCTGCTGGTGTCTGGGGGCCCTTGGAGGGTACCCACTGGTTTCTGGGGGCCCTCGGGTGGCCCCGTGGGTGTCTGGGTGCCCTCAGGTGGTCCCGGTGAGTGTCTGGGGGCCCTCGGGTGGTCGCTGTGGGTATCTGGGGACCCTCGGTGGTCCCTGCGGGTGTCCAGGGGCCCTTGGTTGGTCCCAGCAGGTGTCTGGGGGTCCTTGGGTGGTCCCCGTGGGTATCTGGGGGTCTATGCTGGCCTGCGGTACCATTCCTGTGCTTTAAAAAAAATCTATACATACATTCAAATAAATACATTCCCCCCCCCCAAATACATACAGTACAGTAATGGGCACAATAACTATTATCCAGTTATGGATAAACATTAGCCAGTCAGCAAAAATAAAGTAAATTAACCTTTCTACTTACCCCTGTCATCATGAAGGGCGCCCTCATCAGCATACTGCAGGGCCATGTCCTCTGTTGCTAGAAAGAATACAAGAAATAATGCAATCTAATGGTCAAAACACCTTAATCACCTTAGCGGTTAATAACCGCTATAGTAATTAAAGGGTGAACCCACCCTCCCCCGCTATCCCCCGGGAGGCTTAGCCATCCACCCTCGGCCCAAAAGGAGGTGAAGTTACGTTAAGGGATGATGTCACATCCTTTTGAACTAATGTAACTTATCACATGGTATAGCAACCAATTGGATTGTCTTCAATCCCATTGACTGTAATACCAGGTGATATAGCTGTGTGGTTTTAAGGATGTGACATAACTCCATTGGAGATGTCAAATCCTTACTAAAATAACAGAGGCGGGCACATCATACAGCGTTCAATCAGATTGGAGATGTACCATCTGACCATAAAATGTGACGTCACAGGCCATATATAAGGCCTTGACGTCTCATTTTACCTCAAGAAGCCGATGAGACAACATCGTATTGTGGATTTACCATGGGGTTCTGGATTGACAGGTGAAGATAGGAGATTACAGAAAATAAATAAATAATGACAGGGGAAGAAAGAAGACGGTAATACAAGATAAAACAAAGAAGAATTTTGTTACCTGTTCCAGATCTTGGCGTTGGATTGATGGCGTTGAGTTGATTTTGATGACGTTGTGGTACGAGAGAATGCAGAATTGCCGGTATTCGAAGGGTCATCGCTTCTAAAGGGAAGAAAAATATTAAATGTATGTAATTTTATTTTTACAGGGTTTTTTTATTGTATTTCTGTTTTTAATTGCCCATTGACTTATAATGTATTAATCTGTGCCCGTTTCGGGTACAGATCAATACAGTAACAGCCAATTCATTTTTTGGCAAATGCTTTTTTCTATTGATTGTTGGTTTTAAGTTTTCTGTTTATTGTTTGGCTTAAATTGTCTGTCAATTTGAGGATTTGTTTTTATTTATTTTTCCGATTGTTTAGTGTTTTTAATTAATTATTTATTTTGTTGGCTACTGGTTTTAATTGATGTGTTGGCTAGTGGTTGGGGTTAGGGGACATCACCCCAGACCGGGGCCTGTATCTCGGGAAGTTGGGAGTCCCTGAGGCTGAAACCAATGTGGTTCAGCTCAAGAGACCCCATGCTCATGTACACTATTATTAAAATCTATATTTTTACTGTACGATCGCCTGTAAGACCCGTGCATGGAGACGCAGCGTCTCCATGCAACTCTTACAGGCTGCATTTTATAGAATTATTGGCACGATAGCACTGATACAAAAAACAGGTTGCACGATAGTGAATTTTTTTTATCGGCCTTATAAAAAATGGCCTTCACTTCTTAGTGAATTCCGCTCTTGGCTTCATGTTTTAAAGCGTGATAAAAAAAATCAGATTCGGACACAACAGCACTGATTTTTTCACTGCTTTGTGAATCGCCCCATTAACTTCAAGCTTGTGGTAACAAAGACTTTCTGATTACATATTTACAGAATATTCTGTTCTGCTGACTTTTGGGTTATGAGCAGGTTGCCTTCAGGGTTCTAGGTTAACTGGAACTGTGGGGTCACTATGCCACTTAACCTCCTCTAATTGTATTTGCATTGAGCATACATAATATACTATGGACTCCGGAGCGGACCACCAGCAACACCCGCTGGGACGTGGCGGGGAGATAACTCACGACATCGCACACCATACACTGTTGTGTTTAATGCTTTTAAACATCATACACATTGTGAGTGCGATTCTTATACCTTTTTTACATATAAAGTTTTTATTTTTTGATCTGCACAATGGTCCCTCTCTCTTTTCTATATTGAGGTACCAATATATTGCATTTTATAAAGTCACGGATTTGTCACTTGATTCACTACTATCACAATGGTGTGTGGGAGCGCCTATTTGTTCCCCTCATTGTTTGCATACAGTATGGTCAAAGAACCACACAAATAAAGTGACTCATTAAAAGATTGCTGCATATTTGCACAGATCTGGCTGAACATACTGAGCTTTGCATATTAAATTAACCCAAATACTGTATGTGCCTGTGTATGCGCTCTGCAAATACATTTCAGTGGCTGCACTTATCCAATGTGTAATGGAGGCGTCAACAGAAAGCGTAGGTTTTCTGCACCACATTGTGTTTTTATTGAACTCTCTCAGTATTTGCGGTTGGATGGCGGAGCAGAGCGGGTGCTAAGTGCCCCCTCTCCCACTTTAGTTGCCAGTACAGTATGTGCTGTGTGCACTTTTCTTTCTCCCTGATGCTTGCTCAGTGATGCCCGATGTTGGTCTCATCTCCTGTGCTCTGCAGTTTCATTTGTCACTATCACCCACACTGCACCCAGCAGGTACCTGCCAACTCTTTGGCCTAGAGTGGCCCTGGTGTCAGTCTGCGCCCTGTCCTGGTGGTGGCAGGCGGCTTTGGGTTGGTCCATAGATTTGGGTAAGGGAATTTGTGTGGAGTCATTGGGGAGTTCCTGAGCTTTGGCTAATTCTTCGTCACTACATGTAAGAGAGAAAAAAACAGATTTCGCTGACTAGCAAAACTCAGTATTAAAGTAAAGTAATGGCTACGAATAACACTGGACTGAAATAACATTGTTGCTATCTGCACCATTCTTTCTATCATTGTTGCGGGTAGCAGCCTTGTGTTTTGGGACATTAGCACAGACTGTTCTATTCAGTTTTATTTCTAGGACCTTTGTATACATCAGCAAAGTCTGAGCTGCCATTTCTCCATATCGCTGCCTGACCTATCCCTCTAATCTCACTATATTTTACAAACGAATTGTACTGCATTTGACCCAGATAATTTGTCACCGGGAGTTCTGGCTCTGGGACTCTAAATCCTAAAATGACTCCTGTCATTCTACCTAAACATGTGTATATTTCTATTCAGCATTTGCTAATTGAACATTCTAGTATGTGTTACCATGAAATAAAATGCTGCAGTCATTGTGATAACCTTTATATTCCATATGATGTGTTATAGCAGTTGGTAAACTGTTTGGGCTGGAAGCAGAGCGCAATGTCACCTTTTGGGTATGAATGAAGGAATTCAGAGAGAGGTATCTTTTTTGCTTGTTGGCTTAGGGGAACACACACACACACATACATGACAGTGTAGGCAGTGCACGCTACCTACCCCGCAGAGACACTGCTCTGCCAATCCACATTTTATATATGTATCATATATAAACAGTGTACACACCATTTGTATATAAAATAGTATAGAGCATTTAGCCGATCACCACTAACTCACCTCATTTTGCCGTACTTACTTTATCAGCCTGGAAGTCTGGTTGAACGGGAATATAAGACTGGGCACACAAGGCAAACAGGGCCACCAAGCCCAAACTAAGCGGAAGTCCCTTCATGGTTCAATCTTGGTCCCAGGTATTATGATGTTTCCTTCCGTGTATGTGAGCAACACACTGAATCCTGGCCACTTTTATACAGAGCTGGATAACACTGTTAGACAATCACACAGCTGGGACCAGATCATGTGCTTAGAGGCCGGCTTTGCAAGTGCAAGCATTACCCGTCTGGGGGCCCTTGGAAGGTACCCACTGGTTTCTGGGGGCCCTCGGGTGGCCCCATGGGTGTCTGGGTGCCCTCAGGTGGTCCCGGTGAGTGTCTGGGGGCCCTCGGGTGGTCGCTGTGGGTATCTGGGGACCCTCGGGTGGTCCCTGCGGGTGTCCAGGGGCCCTTGGTTGGTCCCAGCAGGTGTCTGGGGGTCCTTGGGTGGTCCCCGTGGGTATCTGGGGGTCTATGCTGGCCTGCGGTACCATTCCTGTGCTTTAAAAAAAATCTATACATACATTCAAATAAATACATTCCCCCCCCCAAATACATACAGTACAGTAATGGGCACAATAACTATTATCCAGTTATGGATAAACATTAGCCAGTCAGCAAAAATAAAGTAAATTAACCTTTCTACTTACCCCTGTCATCATGAAGGGCGCCCTCATCAGCATACTGCAGGGCCATGTCCTCCGTTGCTAGAAAGAATACAAGAAATAATGCAATCTAATGGTCAAAACACCTTAACCACCTTAGCGGTTAATAACCGCTATAGTAATTAAAGGGTGAACCCACCCTCCCCCGCTATCCCCCCGGGAGGCTTAGCCATCCACCCTCGGCCCAAAAGGAGGTGATGCTACTTTAAGGGATGATGTCACATCCTTTTGAACTAATGTAACTTATCACATGGTATAGCAACCAATTGGATTGTCTTCAATCCCATTGACTGTAATACCAGGTGATATAGCTGTGTGGTTTTAAGGATGTGACATAACTCCATTGGAGATGTCAAATCCTTACTAAAATAACAGAGGCGGGCACATCATACAGCGTTCAATCAGATTGGAGATGTACCATCTGACCATAAAATGTGACGTCACAGGCCATATATAAGGCCTTGACGTCTCATTTTACCTCAAGAAGCCGATGAGACAACATCGTATTGTGGATTTACCATGGGGTTCTGGATTGACAGGTGAAGATAGGAGATTACAGAAAATAAATAAATAATGACAGGGGAAGAAAGAAGACGGTAATACAAGATAAAACAAAGAAGAATTTTGTTACCTGTTCCAGATCTTGGCGTTGGATTGATGGCGTTGGTGGATGGCGTTGAGTTGATTTTGATGACGTTGTGGTACGAGAGAATGCAGAATTGCCGGTATTCGAAGGGTCATCGCTTCTAAAGGGAAGAAAAATATTAAATGTATGTCATTTTATTTTTACAGGGTTTTTTATTGTATTTCTGTTTTTAATTGCCCATTGACTTATAATGTATTAATCTGTGCCCGTTTCGGGTACAGATCAATACAGTAACAGCCAATTCATTTTTTGGCAAATGCTTTTTTCTATTGATTGTTGGTTTTAAGTTTTCTGTTTATTGTTTGGCTTAAATTGTCTGTCATTTTGAGGATTTGTTTTTATTTATTTTTCCGATTGTTTAGTGTTTTTAATTTATTATTTATTTTGTTGGCTACTGGTTTTAATTGATGTGTTGGCTAGTGGTTGGGGTTAGGGGACATCACCCCATATGTTGGGGCCTGTATCTCGGGAAGTTGGGGGTCCCCTAGCCTGAAACCAATGTGGTTCAGCTCAAGAGATCTCCTGCTCATGTACACTATTATTAAAATCTATATTTTTACTGTACGACAGCCTGTAAGAGCCGTGCATGGAGACGCAGCGTCTCCATGCAACTTTTACAGGCTGCATTTTATAGAATTATTGGCACGATAGCACTGATACAAAAAAACAGGTTGCACGATAGTGACTTTTTTTTATCGGCCTTAAAAAAAATGACCTTCACTTCTTAGTGAATCCCGCTTTTGGCTTCATGTTTTAAAGTGTGATAAAAAAATCAGATTCGGACACAACAGCACTGATGTTATCACTGCTTTGTGAATCGCCCCATTAACTGCTAGCTTGTGGTAACAAAGACTTTCTGATTACGTATTTACAGAATATTCTGTTCTGCTGACTTTTGGGTTATGGGCAGTTTGCCTTCAGGGTTCTAGGTTAACTGGAACTGTGAGGTCACTATGCCCCTTCACCTCCTCTCATTGTATTTGCATTGAGAATACATAATATTCTATGGACTACGGAGCGGACCACCAGCAACACCCGCTGGGACGTGGCGGTGAGAGAACTCACGACATCGCACATCATACACTGTTGTGTTTAATGATTTTAAACATCGTACACAATGTGAGTGCGATTCTTATACCTTTTTTTACATATAAAGTTTTATTTTTTGATCTGCACAATGGTCCCTCTCTCTTTTCTATATTGAGGTACCAACTACCTGACTCCAACATATAAGAACACACTGCCATGGTATTGGATACGCCCATATAACCCTACCGCACTGTGAGTAGGCACCACATAAGGGCCACGTTTTCTTGTAATTCACATTTTCAATACATCTACACTTAGATATTTCTGTGTGTTCTTTTTTGGGTTGAATTTCTCCTATGCTCCCCCTGGACATTGAAGAATACTTGCTTTTTTCTGGGACCAGTGAAGACCGTCCCTACCAGAGGTTCAGAGCAGGGGGTTACAACCGTGTATTTTCAGTATTTTTTTTTCTACACAACACAATTACTGATCACTTATTCACCTTGCATTATATAAAGTCTTGGATTTGGCACTTGATTCACTACACCTATCACAATGGTGAGTGGGAGCGTCTATTTTATCACCTCATTGTTTGCATATGGTCAAAGAACCACACACATAAAGTAGCTCATTAAAAGATTGCTGCATATTTGCACAGATCTGGCTGAACATATTGAACTTTACATATTAAATTAACCCAAATACTATATGTGCCTGTGTATGCGCTCTGCAAATACATTTCAGTGGCTGCACTTATTCAATGTGTAATGGAGGCGTCAACAGAAAGCGTAGGTTTTCTGCGCCACATTGTGTTTTTATTGAACTCTCTCAGTATTTGCGGTTGGATGGGGAGCAGAACGGGCGCTACTGTAGGTGCCCCCTCTCCCACTTTAGTTGCCAGTACAGTATGTGCTGTGTGCACTTTTCTTTCTCCCTGATGCTTGCTCAGTGATGCCCAATGTTGGTCTCATCTCCTGTGCTCTGCAGTTTCATTTGTCACTATCACCCCCACTGCACCCAGCAGGTACCTGCCAACTCTTTGGCCTAGAGTGGCCCTGGTGTCAGTCTGCGCCCTGTCCTGGTGGTGGCAGGCGGCTTTGGGTTGGTCCATAGATTTGGGTAAGGGAATTTGTGTGGAGTCATTGGGGAGTTCCTGAGCTTTGGCTAATTCTTCCTCACTACATGTAAGAGAGAAAAAAACAGATTTAGCTGACTAGCAAAACTCAGTATTAAAGTATGTAATGGCTACGAAAAACACTGGACTGAAATAACATTGTTGCTATCTGCACCATTCTTTGTATCATAGTTGCGGGTAGCAGCCTTGTGTTTTGAGACATTAGCACAGACTGTTCTATTCAGTGTTATTTCTAGGACCTTTGTATGCATCAGCAAAGTCTGAGCTGCCATTTCTCCATATCGCTGCCTGACCTATCCCTCTAATCTCACTATACTTTACAAACAAATTGTACTGCGTTTGACCCAGAGACTTTGTCACCGGGAGTTCTGGCTCTGGGACTCTAAATCCTAAAATGACTCCTGTCATTCTACCTAAACACGTGTATATTTCTATTCAGCATTTGCTAATTGAACATTCTAGTATGTGTTAGCATGAAAAAAAATGCTGCAGTCATTGTGATAACCGTTATATTTCATATGATGTGTTATAGCAGTTGGTAAACTGTTTGGGCTGGAAGCAGAGCGCAATGTCACCTTTTGGGTATGAGAGAAGGACTTCAGAGAGAGGTATCTTTTTTGCTTGTTGGCTTAGGGGAACTCACAGCTCTACAAAGTCTGTTATCTGTAGGACCTCCTGTCTAAGCCATGGTAAAAGAGCCTGTCACCCTCAGGACATGACTGCACAAGAAAAAGATGTTGTGTTTGCAACCTCTAGGATTCAGGACTTCAGTATTGGGGAACAAAGCAAACAAAAAGGGTAACACGATTGTCACCTCTAGATCTCAATAGCTCACAGNCAGGTTTAGCTCACTCATGGACTTCGCCATTTGGGGGGAGACGAGTTTGATTTTATGATTTGGTTCTTCAGAGGAAGGAAAGGCGCAGGGAATATGAGCATATCACCGTTGGGACTTTAGCCAGATTTACCAATAGGTGTTAATCTGTATAACCTCTTGGAGCTTTAAATTAATAACCTAAAAGGCGCCGTATGGTTTCGCACCACTTAGTGAAGGGGCCCATAATGTTATGGCCCCTATATATGAATTATATGTGTCTGTCACCCTAGAACCACCCCATAGTCACATCTCTTGCTTCTCGGTTCAACGCATACTGTACACGGGAGAATAGTCCCTAGAATTACCACTTCTCACTCCTTTCCACTGAATTGTCCATGAGGAGTCTAGACCGTAGTAAAGAATGATATTGATGAGGGCCCTCTGCTTTCTTCCCCTCCATCTTTTTCCTGCTACAAGGGTCAGGTTGTTACCCATGCGGACTGAGAACTGACCCTGAACAGGACAGAGGCATTCAGCTTGATGTCGTGAAATTGGTCGTCATAGCAACGACAATCCAAACACCTATCGGGTTTTATTCTTGCTTTACATTTGCTAAACCCCACTGCCATGCATTCGGTTCTTTTTGTAAGCCCAGTTGCTAGGGACAACATAGGCAGCGTCTTAACATGACATGAAGCATATACCATTCAAAGGCAAGAATAGTTTGTTTTTCTGAATTGTTAATCCACGATGGTCCTGGGATGTGATGCTTTGGTTAACACCTATTGCAAAAAGGGTAACACGATTGTCACCTCTAGATCTCAATAGCTCACAGGTTTAGCTCACTCATGGACTTCACTCATGGACTTCGCCATTTGGGGGGAGACGAGTTTGATTTTATGATTTGGTTCTTCAGAGGAAGGAAAAATGGCGAAGTCCATGAGTGAGCTAAACCTGTGAGCTATTGAGATCTAGAGGTGACAATCGTGTTACCCTTTTTGTTTGCTTTGTTCCCAAATACTGAAGTCCTGAATCCTAGAGGTTGCAAACACACATCCTTTTCTTGTGCAGTCATGTACTGAGGGTTGCAGGCTCTTTTACCATGGCTTAGACAGGAGTCCTACAGATAACAGACTTTTGTAGAGCTGTGAGTTCCCCTAAGCCAACAAGCAAAAAAGATCATCTTCTGAAGTCCTTCTCTCATACCCAAAGGTGACATTGCGTCTGCTTCAGCCCAAACAGTTTACCAACTGCTATAACACATTCATATGAATATAACGGTTATCACAATGACTGCAAGCATTTTTTTTCATGCCTAACACATTAGAATGTTCAATTAGCAAATGCTGAAGAAATATACACGTGTTTAGGTAGCATGACAGGAGTCATTTAGGATTTTAGAGTCCCAGAGCCAGAAACTACCGTTGACAAAGTCTCTGGGTCAAAACGCAGTACAATTTGTTTGTAAAGTATAGTGAGATTAGAGGGATAGGTCAGGCCAAGCGATATGGAGAAATGGCCAGCTCAGACTTTTGCTGAGCATACAACCCGGTCTAGAAAACACTGAATAGAATACAGTCTGTGCTAATGTCTAAAAACAAAAAAGGCTTGGTACGCAACTATGATACAAAGAATGGTGCAGATAGGCAACAATGTTATTTCAGTCCAGTGTTTTTTCGTAGCCATTACATACTTAATACTGAGTTTTGCTAGTCAGCTAAATCTTGTTTTTTTTCTCTCTTACATGTAGTGAGGAAGAATAGCCACAAGCTCAGGAACTCCCCAATGACTCCACACCAATCCCTACACAAATACTATGGACCAACCAAAGCCGCTGCCACCACAGGACAGGGCGCAGACTGACCACCAGGGCCACTCTCAGGCCAAAGAGTGGCAGGTACCTGCTGGGTGCAGTGGGGGTGATAGTGACAATGAAACGCAGAGCACAGGAGAGAGATACAACATTGGGCATCATGAGCAAGATCAGGGAGAAAGAAAGTCACACAGCAACTAACTGTACTGGCAATAAAGTGGGAGGAGGGCACCTACAGTAGCCGACTTCTGCCCACCTCCCCATCCAACCGCAAATACTGAGAGAGTTCTCATAAAAAACACAATGTGGCGCAGAAAACCTACGCTTTCTGTTGACGCCTCCATTACACATTGAATAAGTGCAGCCACTGAATGATTTGCGAGCGCATACACAGGCACATATAGTATTGGGGTTAATTTAATCTGTAAAGTTCAATATGTTCAGCCAGATCTGTGCAAAATATGACAGCAATCTTTAATGAGCTACTTTATGTGTGTGGTTCTTTGATCATATGCAAACAATGAGGTGATAAAATAGACGCTCCACTCAATTGTGATAGGTGTAGTGAATCAAGTGCCAAATCCAAGACTTTATATATGCAAGGTGAATAAGTGATCAGTATGTGTTGTGTAGAAAAAAAATACTGAACATACACGGTTGTAACCCTGCTCTGAACCTTGGTAGGGGACGGTCTTCACTGGTCCCAGAAAAAAGCAAGTATTCTTCAATATGTCCAGGGAGGGGAGCATAGGAGAAATTCAACCCAAAAAAGACACACAGAATATCTAAGTGTAGATGTATTGAAAAAATGTGAATTAAAGAAAACGTGTGGCCCTATGTGGTGCCTAATAACCGTTGCGGTAGGGTATATGGGCGTATCCAATACCATGGCAGTGTGTTATATGTTGGAGTCAGGTAGTTGGTACCTCAATATAGAAAAGAGAGAGGGACCATTGTGCAGATCAAAAAATAAAACTTTATAGTAAAAAAAGGTATAAGAATCGCACTCACATTGTGTACGATGTTTAAAATCATTTAAACCACAACAGTGTATGAGGTGCGATGTCGTGAGTTCTTCACCGCCCCGTCCCAGCGGGTGTTGCTGGTGGTCCGCTCCGTAGTCCATAGAATATTATGTATTTCATGCAAATACAATGAGAGGAGGTGAAGGGGCATAGTGACCTCCACAGTTCCAGTTAACCTAGAACCCTGAAGGAAAACTGCCCATAACCCAAAGTCAGCAGACAGAATATTCTGTAAATAGTAATCAGAAGTCTTGTTACCACAAGCTAGAGTAATGGGGCGATTCACAAAGCAGTGATAACATCAGTGCTGTTGTGTACCGAATCTGATTTTTTTTATCACACTTTAAAACATGAAGCAAAAGCGGGATTACTAAGAAGTGAAGGTCCATTTTTTTAAAGGCCGATAAAAAAAAGTCATATCGTGCAACCCTGTTTTTTTTGTATCAGTGCTATCGTGCCATAATTCATAGAAAATGCAGATGACCAAAGTTGCATGGAGACGCGTTCTCCATGCCAGGTCTTACAGGATGTCGTACAGTAAAAATAAGATTTTTAATATAGTGTACATGAGCAGGGAGATCTCTTGAGATGAACCACACTCTGTTGGTTCAGCTAGGGGACACCACCCAACTTCCCGAGATACAGGCCCCAACACATGGGGTGATGTGACCCTAACCCCAACCATAGCAAAACAAATCAATTAAAAACCAAGTTAGCCAACCATCAAAATAAATATATTAAAACAACACTAAACAATCGGAAAAATAATAAAAAACAAATCCTCAAAATGACAGAACAATTAAGCCAACAACTAATAAAAAGATAAAATCTTAAAACCAACAATCAATAGAAAAAGCATTTGCCAAAATGAATTGGCTGGTTGCTGTATTGACTGTACCCGAAAAGGGCACCAGTAATACATTATAGTCAATGGGACAATTAAAAACAGAAATACAATGTCAAAAAGTAAAAATAAAATGACATACATAATATTTTTCTTCCCTTTAGAGCGAGACCTCTCTTAATACCGGCAATCTGCACATCTCTCGACCACTACCACCGTATCAAAACAACTCAAACGCCATCCACCAACCATCAATCAACGCCAAGATCTGGAACAGGTAACAAAATTCTCTTTTGTTTTATCTGTATTACCTGTCTTCTTCTTCCCTGTCATTATTTATTATTTTCTGTAATATCCTATCTTCACATGTCAATCCAGAACCCATTGAGTAATCCACAATACGACGTTTGTCTCATGGCTTCTGAGGTTAAAATGAGACGTCAAGGCCTTAATATGGCCTGTGACGTCACATTTTATGGTCAGATGGTACATCTCCAATCTGATTGAACGCTTGTTATGATGTGCCCGCCTCTGTTATTTATAGTAGATTTGACATCTCCAATGGAGTTAGTCACTCCTTAAAAACCACACAGCTATATCACCTGGTATTACCGTCAATGGGATTGAAGACATCCAATTGGTGCTTATACCATGTGATAAGTTAATTAGTCAAAAAGGATGTGACATAATCACTTAAAAAACGCATCACCTCCTTTTGGGCCCGAGGGTGGATGGCTAAGCCTCGGGGGGGATAGCGGGGAGGGTGGGTTCACCCTATAATTACTTATAGGCGCTATTAACCGCTAACGGTGGTAAGGTTTGTTTACCATTAGATGCATTATTTCTTGTATTCTTCTAGAACACGGGAGGACAGGCCCTGCAGAAGTATGCTGATGAGGGCGCCCTCATGATTGACAGGGGTAAGTTAGAAAGGTTTAATTTACTTTATTTTTGTGACTGGCTAAGTTTATCCAATAAATGGATAATAGTTATTGTGCCATTTACTGTACTGTATGTATTTGGGGGGGGGAATTGATTTTTTGAATGTATGTATAGATTTTTTTTAAAGCACAGGAATGGTACCGCAGCCAGCATAGAACCCCAGACAACGGGGGACACCCAAGGACCCCCAGACACTTGACTGGCGAACCAACCAAAGGCCTGGACACCGCGGAGGGACCAACCGAGCGGTCCCCAAGATAACCCACAGCGGACCACCCGAGGCCCCCAGACATCACCCGGGACCACCTGCAGGGCCCCCAGGAACCCATGGGGCCACACGAGGAGCCCAGAAGAAACCAGTGGCGCTACCTTCCAAGGGCACCCTCAGAGGGTAATGCTTAGCACTGCAAAGCGGACCCTCTAAGCACATGATCTAGGTCCCAGCGTGTGATTGTCTACCAGTGTTATCCAGCTACTGTATAACAAGTGACGCCAGGGATTCAGTGTGTTGCTCACCATACACGGGAAGGGAAAAATCATAATTACTGGGACCAAGATTGAACCATGAAGGGACTTCCGCTTAGTTTGGGCTTTTGTGGCCCTGTGCCTGTGTGCTGGTGCCAGTCTGTATATTCCCGTTCAACCAGACTTTCCAGGCTGATAACGAGTAAGTACGGCCAAAATGAGGTGAGTAGTGTCGACTCGGTCTAAATGCTCTATACTATTTTATATACAAATGGTGTGTACCACTGTTACATAGATACATATATAAAATGTGGATTGGCAGAGCAGGTCTCTGGGGGGTTAGGAGTCGCGTGCACTGCCTACACTGTCCATGTATGTGTTTGTGTTTGGGGTATGATATATAGGAGAGGATTAGAGAGAGTAGAGAGATAGAGATAGAGAGATGGGGGAGACGAGTTTGATTTTATGATTTGGTTCTTCAGAGGAAGGAAAGGCGCAGGGAATATGAGCATATCACTGTTGGGACTTTAGCCCAGATTTACCAATAGGTGTTAATCTGTATAACCTCTTGGAGCTTTAAATTAATAACCTAAAAGGCGCCGTATGGTTTCGCACCACTTAGTGAAGGGGGCCCATAATGTGTTATGGCCCTATATATGAATTATATTGTCCTGTCACCCTAGAACCACCCCCATTAGTCACATCTCTTGCTTCTCGGTTCAACGCATACTGTACACGGGAGGAATAGTCCCTAGAATTACCACTTCTCACTCCTTTCCACTGAATTGTCCATGAGGATGTCTAGACCGAGTAAAGAATGATATTGATAGAGGGCCCTCTGCTTTCTTCCCCTCCATCTTTTTCCTGCTACAAGGGTCAGGTTGTGTACCATGCAGGACTGAGAACTGACCCTGAACAGGACAGAGCATCGCTTGATGTCGTGAAATTGGTCGTCATAGCAACGACAATCCAAAACCTCATCGGGTTTTATTCTTGCTTTACATTTGCTAAACCCCACTGCAATGCATTCTGGTCTTTTTGTAAGCCCATTATGCTAGGGACAACATAGGCAGCGTCTAACATGACATGAAGCATATACCATTCAAAAGCAAGAATAGTGCCTATTTACACCAGGTCCGGGATGGTGTAAACCTATTTACCTAGGACCATGGTAACAAAAGTGTAACATCTGTCAGGTAGACTCAATCATACAGCCGGCTAAAGCTCTGGAGAATCCATACATCAGTGGGTAAAAGGCCCATGGGGGCTTTACCTGCCCTCTCCTTCGATGGACCCTGGAAGCCCACTCACCCTTTCTACCTGATGCAGAGGGATTTGGGACATTGCTGCTGCGCATCAGAGCTTCTCCGTGCTCCCTTTGGTGAGATGTTTGATGTTAGTGCGCTCCTGAATACTGCCCTGCTCCCAGGGCTGCCGGGGCCCAGCAGCGGAGAGGGGTGGGAAGGGGAGAGATAGGGGGACTGAGAGGTTAAGAGGGTGGGGGAGGACACTCGTTGGGCTGTCAACAGGGAGTAGTGACCCCCCACATTGCTGAGCTGCTTGTCTGCACCTACAGCCTCCCTCCCCTGTTAACATGCCGGGACTGGGTGTACTCTAGTACTGGGTCCAGGAAAGCAGTTGGTGGCCCTGACCAGTCCTCTCCTGTGAGTGACACTAGTTCTAGGAAGAGGAGTGGGACAATAGTGAACGCATTGGCATGAAGAGCCCTGTATGTCACATCCCCTTGTCACCCACTACTTGTCACCCACCCTCACTTGATACGCCGGAGGTGTGGGTGTTTGTACACACTGCAGGACGATACGCTGGAGGTGTGGGTGTATGTACACACTGCAGGACGATACACCGGAGGTGTGGGTGTATGTACACACTGCACGTTTTACACATTCTAATCTTCAACTGGCGGCCCGCAGGCCAATGGCCGGATGTGGCCCGGGTGTGACCCCTCGACTCCCTGCTCATTTCTTCGTAGTTTCTCAGCAGCTAAGTGCGGGTTTTCACACAAACCCACGTGTAAGTTAAGATAGGGGTGCACAAACTGGGGGGCTCGGGATTTTCTAGGGGGGGCGCGGTGGTTACAGAGGCCCCGCGCTACCCGAAGGCGTTAAATTAAATGCTGGGGACTGTGCGAGGCCTCTGTAAATGTACTCATCTTGGCTTCCACCGACGCATCTCCATAGCAACCCGACGTCACATGACCCCCCGACGTCATTTGATGCCAGAGCCGATAAGGGGAGGGAAACATCGGACAGGGGGTGCAGACTTAAACGTTTTCGCACCCCTGAGTTACGGTCATGTCACTATATGGCACATTTTTGTCACACGCTTGCAAAATAGAATACTTTTGATACATTTTAAGTCTGTAAATGTATCTAAACGGACATTGCAATAAGCGTGTGACCCGTCTATTCCCTAATGTTACCTGATGTGGGCACTTGGAGATCTCGTTGAAGAGCCCTGTTATATATGATAGTACAGAGATCACGTGGCTATATTATTATCGTTTATTGTAAAGTGCCAGCATATTCCGTAGTGTGGTACAGTGTGGGTAATATAGTATATCTCGTATATCACAGCATGTTAATGTATCTGTAGGAAGATTAGCTGCCCCCCTCCCTGCCCCCCTCCCTGCCCCCTGCTTTACTTTATAAACAGTTAGTAAATGACATTGTGCAAATTGTTCATATTCCAGACATTACACATATTGTTTCCATGATACTAGGCAGCAACGTATACATTATGTATCATCAATTTCACAGTTTTATTGTATGTCGGGGGCATTCGAAAAATCAGCTCTCCCTTCCAAAAAAAGAGTAATAGACACAAAAACAATGAGACAGTTTTCCTCAAAGCGCAATTACTCCCAAAATGTTTTTGAGAAGGTCACAGGAAGGAAAAGGCCCTGTAATACTCAGTACCGTTTTATATTTCTCCCTGCAGCTCACACTACAATCCCGGCCTCACCGCGCCTAAAGTTTATAATTACGCATGGAGGAAATCTTCAAAAATGTAAACATTAAAAGCACACGCCATGGGGCGTGTCGATGACGTCGACCGAGACGGAAGGGTAAGAGGAGAGCTCCCGAGACCCTAATGCTGCAAACCAATTAAATATAGATTTACCCCGAATTTCCCGGCCGCAAAACATATGAAGCAAACCCCAAACCACTAAGGCATGTCCCACAAGCCGAAAACCCAGCCCGGACAGGGGGTAACAAAGTATTTTACACCGGCGAAACAAAGCTCCGACTCGAGCTCGAAAAAACAAGATGGCGCCTCCCCGCCCGGCGCTCGTGGAGCAAAGTCTCCGGCTACGGAGCGGGACCAGCTGCAGGAAATGCCGTCAACGGAGGAAGGGATAACAAAGGCCTTCTTAGAGGAATTACACAATAAACTCTACCGTTCCCTGCAATCTAACCTGCGCGAGGCGGTGGACGAGCTAAAGCAGGACATTCAAGGCCTAACGAAAAGAACCGCGACACTGGAAGCTAAGTTGGAGGAGGCCCTCAAACATCAAGAGGCAGCGGACATAGAAATCAACCGGCTGGGAGCGGAGGTACGCGCTCTACAGGATGACATCGAGTATCAAGAGAACCGCGACCGCCGCCAAAACCTCAGAATACGGGGGGTGCCGGAAGCGGTTCTCCCAGGCCACCTCAGAGAATACCTCAGAGACTTCTTCACCTCTGTCTGCGAGGAACTTGAGGAAAGAGACCTCGAAATCGACAGGGCCCACCGCGCGCTAGGCCCGCGATCGGACGACCCCAACCGAAGAAGGGACGTGATCGTCCGAATGCATAGTTACTCGGCTAAAGAGAAAATAACAAATGCCTGCCGGGAGAAGGACTCGGTCAGATTTAGGGAAGAACCTATACAAGTCTACAGTGACCTGTCAAAGAAGACGATCGACCGTCGCAAAGCGTTGAGGCCATTGACCCTGCTAATGAGAGAAAACGGAATAAAGTATAAGTGGGGGTTCCCCTTCAGACTGACTATACCCCATAAAGGGAAGTACCTAATTATCCGCTACCCGGAAGACATACCCCAGGTGGCGCGAGCTCTGGGACTGACCCCCCCTACATCCTGGCCCACGGAAGAACGCGGCCCTCGGAGACAGGAGACTGAAGATCCCCCGATGAGAGCATCTGAACGCCTGGCGGAGCAAAGACAAGCAAAGCCAAGATAACGTACCCGAGACGCAGAATCCCAGCTGATCCGAAACAACCAGCAGACTGTAGCAGCCCATCACGGTAGGACTCCACCCGCGGCAGGAACAAAGACCATCCCAGCCCTTCGTCAGCTCCCCCCAAAGGAAGAACCTCTAAATATACTTACCCAGACCGGTTCCGGGAGATTACGCAAGCGGGACAAGGGAGACAACGACTGACTTCATCACCGGAGCAAGAGCGGAGTCTCGCGAGACTACACCATTCCCCCGTGACAAGGCCTGGATTCTGCTTTCCTCCGGCAACGCGGAGGCGGAGATCACCCACTGGACGGAGCGACACTCGTGATGGAGACATTCGAACTGGGTCTATTCAAGGTTTCAGGGGTGAATTGAGGCTGTTGCCTCTCCCCCGAGTTTTGCCCAACCACCCCTGGCCCCCGGTGAAAGGCCAGCTCCAGAAGGGTTTGTAGCATAGAGTCTATAATATGTTTAGATAGGCTATGAGTGCTTTGAGTTAACATAGTTACTAGTTAATAGTCATAGTTTAATAGTTATTTAGAATGAGGTTGTAAGAAAAAAGGGAAAAAGTTTGTGATTTACACCCCCCCCTCCTCCCTCCCCCCCCCCCCCCCCTCCCCCCCCCCCCCCNNNTCCTGCCTGGCGCCAATTACCCAGACCCATGCCCCCCTTTCTTCCACTCCAGACCTCCCTTCCCTAGATCCCTAATCCCTACTACCGCCTCTCCCCCACCCTTCTTCCCCATCCCCCCCCATCCTCTTCCCTCCCCCCCCCCCGCTTTCTCTGCCCCACCGTACCACTACTTTCCATCCCCCACCCACGACACTCTCATACTGGGCACTCAAACCAGGGTAATCATAAGCTATGAACACTCTCTTTCTGATTTGAGGCGCCTTTACGATATGCTTGAAATGAGGAATCACATATTTTGCTCAGTTTTTAAAACCAAGTATGTCCAATGCTCATTCCTACCCTTTGTGCCCCCCACCGCACATATATACCCCCCTCCCCTTGTCCACCCCCTATAAATACCCTCCCCCCCCCTTCCCTCCCTCCCCCCTCCCTTCCTTCCCCTCTAAAACCCCCCCCCCCCCCCTTTTTGTCCTACCCCCCTATACCCCCCCGCCCCCCCCTCCCCCTGATCCCCTTCCTATACCCTCCCCCTAGAAACTCCCCCCCCTCCAATACCCTCCCCTCACCTTCCCCACCCCGTTTCTTCCCTCCCACCCCTCGCGCACCCGTATACCCCAAATACGAGGCCAAGATCCTAAAGTCTCAAGTGGGGGCCCGCCCCACGAAGGGGGGATGCACCAATTTGTAGGCACTATATATCAAAATGTACAAAGGTAAGTTTCATAAGATGCAAAGGCTAGAAACCGTATATCTTTACCCCTCCCTCCCTCCCCCGTTCCCCTTTCTTTCCGCCCCCCCCCCATGTTAACTCCACGAGTCAACCCAAGGTATTCAAAGGTCGCAAAGAAAATCCGGATCAAAGATGTAACTGCACATTTTAATGAAGCGTTGACTACTGAAAAGGCATAACTGGACAACCAGAAAACAACAAAATGGTCCAAAATTAAATTGTTACATTCCTTTACCCATCCAGCACCCCTACTCGCTTCTCTCCTCCTCCCCCGCCCCCGTCCTCCTCCCCCCGCTCCCTCTCTCCTCTCTCTCTCCCCCTTCCCCCGCTCCCCCTCCCCCACTTCACCCATTTCAACCTTTTTTCCCCCCCACCCCCTCCCTTTCTTCTCCCCTCCTCCCCCCCACCCCCTAGTCGAGGCTAACGCATGTCCTCAAGACTTAAAGCTTTCCAAAGAAACTCTGATGCCCTCACCTGAACGTTGCCCACTTTAACAAGGCCGTGGATTAATTGTAATTATAAATAATATATTATTGCTGTAATAGCCGTCTGAAACATGGTCCACTTCAATATAGGACATTATGTTACCAGTCACCCCTCGTGTACTCTAGTAAAGTTTCTTTCCTGCCTCTCCCTCCCCCCCCCCATCCCTCCCCCGTCCCCATCCCCCCCCTCCCCCCCTTCCCTCGCCCTCCCCTACTGGGTACACCTCATTAAACCGGTCACGAGCAACTAGTGGTCTAAGCACTTCACAGTCCAAATAGGCTCGAGTCCTCATACGTGTGCCAGTCACACCGTGTTAATGCTTATAATGTAACAGTACTTTATTGCTGTGCAACCCGTACTGATGTCATCTCGTGGATCACATAAACGGTTATTGTATTATAAGTAAATTGGGATGTATTGTGGAGTGTTGGCTACCCAGTTATCAATGTAATCGATCACATAACTCACACTACCGTCGTGGTCTACGTCTCTCTCCCTCCCCCCCCCTTACATCCCTTTCCCCCCGCCCCCCTCTTCCCCCCCACTCCCCCCGTGATCCCTCCCCCCCCTCAGCTTTCCGAATCCCCAGATCTTGGAACTACCCAGGAGTTACAAACTTACTCCCGTCTAGAAAAACTAGGACCCACTAGCGGCATAATTGGAATTAAAATCAACACCGCCTAATCTAGTGATACCCATACTAAACAGGTAAAGCTCAGAACCTAAATAATGATTGCATCCCCAAGACTACCAACTCACTTCCCCGCCCCACATACCCCCCAAATCTGGTCCTGCCCATCCCATTACCACCCTTTCCCAGCAAATGAGGCAAGTCTCACCCTCATTGACTCCCCTATCTCTCATAGGGGAAACAAAGGGGAATAGTGGGTAATACAACTGATCCTATGGGGTCCCCATCCGCTCCCCCCCGCCCATACTCCGACGTTTTTTAAAAACCCCCCGTGCCACCGCCCCCCGCCACCCGCCCACCCTAGGGTTCTTTACCCGACCAAAACACCCGCTACCCTGTTAAGTTCGGTTTTGTTTCCTCTAACGACCAGACAAGGTGGCTACTTTCTTCTTCTCGGTTACCTGCTGAAACTATCCCAGCAGCCCCCCCGCTCCCCCCCCCCACCTCACACCCTGGTTAAGCTAAAGGCCCCACAAAAACACGAGATACCTAGCCCCTGATCCTTAGAGAACCTAAAATGTGGGAGATAGACAAGGTAGACTCATGTCTAAACAAGGACCAATTAAACTAGCTTGTCGTCTAATTAAAGGGATTACAAATAATAGAAAACAAAGGCTAGCCCGTCAAGAATTAAAAAAAGCTCAATGGTGAAATTGTCTTTCTCCAGGAGACCGCACTCACTGGCGCAGGAGACGCCTTAAAACTAGTCCAAAATGCGTATCCTATGATGTTACTACTCATCATTTAGTAGTAAAAAAGTGGGAGTAGCCATTTGAAAAAATTAGACAAGGCACCCCTTTCAATTTAACAAAATCACAACGGACACCCGAGGGCATATTCGTTATGTGTAAGGTTCGTCTTGCGGCGGGTCCGCGATCGCCCTTGATCAAGCCTCTAGGCCCCTACAGACAAATCAGGTCGGAGTTCTCTTATGAAAGTCCTACTGGATGAAGAACTGACCCCGGATACCTCGTCCTCACTGTTAATGGAGGAGATTTAAATATGGTACTCAACCCGGCGAGACAAACTCGACCACACTGGGCCGCGCACCCCTCCCCCAAGCGATAAGATGGGGAAAATTTCAGGACATTCATAAAGTGATTTCCCCTAGTAGTATTTTGGAGAGGCCAACAACACCAGGGGACAATAGAACTATACTTTGTTTCTCGCTCCTCACCCAACCTATGCTCTGCCCGTATTGGACTGTTTTCCTTGCTACCAAGAATGTACCTAGAGCAACATCCAACCAGATATAGTGCCCATCCCAATGGGTCGGACCACGCCCCTCCAATTTCTCTATTTCTCACCCCTCGCCCCATTTATAAAACATACACATATACTGGACAGTTAAACTATTCCTCCTTAAAACCAAAAGAAAACAAAAAAAGTCAAAAGAGCCTCAAATTATTTTTAGACTAAACTAGCACGTGGCCTCCCCGGCTACTCTGTGGAGCTGCCACAAACGCCATGAGGGGCGCAACTTATTTCGATAGCATCATATAAAAGAAAACCAAGTAAAACTAATTAAGAGCTTACGGACAATATAGACAACTGAGCAGCAACACAAACTAAACCCGCAGGAGAATTACATTATTGACGCCGCTAGAACCAAATTAAAGGGATATCCAATTGGAAAACTTAGAAATGCTCTAAAATGGACGGGTCAGAGGTATTTACGACAATGGGACACAAAGCTGATAGACTCCCTGCTAAGCAGGCTAAGAGGCATACCAAAAGATCACAGATTACGGCATCAGAATAGGCTGGTGGATAATCTATAATGAAAAAATAGCGTAGTAATTTAACCAAATTCCTACACAAACTATCCAATTTGAGGTCTGACTCCGCTATTCAAGTTAACTGCGAAGCATCAATAATAATACCGAGGGAGTCGACTATTGTAATCTTCCCTCCCTGAACCAGAGGCGGAGAACGAAAGGTAAACGGTAAATACAGTTGAAGAATTGGTCAGCGGCGGTAAAGCCGTCCAAATCCTCCAAGCCGCCGGGACCTGACGGCTATACAAATCTCTACTACAAAGAAATTCTACCTATACTGACACCGCATCTTCTAAACCTTTCAATTCCTTTTAGAAGGGAACCCAATACCAAATTCGATTCCTCAGCAATTGGCAATCAATCCTAGACGGGAAAGAATCCGCCCAGGTGGAAGTTATACGCCCATATCCCTTTTGAATAACGATTTAAACTGACAGTAAAGATACTCCTGAATAGACTATAACCACCCAATTACCTCCCCCAGGACTTATCCATTCTGAACCAAGTTGTGTTTTGTCTCAGGGGACAAGCAGCGGACAAACCGTATTAATAACATAGTGGACCATGTCCACATGACCAAACAAGGGCAATGCTACTAAGTCCTAAGACCCAGAGAAGCAATTCGATAGGATAGACTGGGTTGATCCTAGACAAGGCCTTGGAAAATTTTGGTTTTTACAGATAAATTCCTGGAAGGGGAGTTCCGGGCTCAATCTACCTAGTAACCCTTCCGCCGCGGTTCAAACTCCAGGTGGCAAGGCGAGATATTCATGACAAATTAAAAAATGCACAAGCAGGGTTTGCTCCCCTATCTCCTCTTCTTTTTCGTCCTCTCACATCGAACCACTTGCATCCAAAATCCAAACTAATATAATAACGGGTGTCGAGATTGGTGCAAACAAATTTTAAAATATCCTATTCGATCCGCGACGATATCATTCGACCCTGACAAACCCCAAACTTCTCATTTCCGAACCTTCAAAGAGAACTATCTGACTTTGGTAAATGTGTCTGTACAATAAAACAACGAATTAAGCATAGGCCTTAATATCAGCCTACCAGATGTGGAAGTGGAATACTACTCAACTTGATTTCAATTACCGTTGGTCCTGCATATAAAATATTGGGGTTAAATATATCAAGACACTACAACGCTCAATACCAGAATCCTACCACCCAGGCGTTATGGTAACATAAAACAGATCTTGGGAACATGTGGCAAAGGTTACCATATATCATGGATGGGAAATGGTCTCCGTTACAGATGACATAATTCTCCCAGAATTTGGTACTACACTTTCGACATCCCGTTCCATGTGCCTGGCGCTGATCTAAAAGCATACAAAAACAGATATGTTTCATTTCATGTTGGCAGGGCAAAAGACCCAAGTTGGGGCAAGATCGGTTTTGTTGGCAACCAAGGGGAAAGGAGGTGATGGCCGTTCCCAGGATATACACAATATTAATATAGCAGCACAATTGAAACAAGCCTGTCATGTGGAATGCCGATCCACGCAAACACTGCTGATCGATATGAATCTAAATATGCCAGAATGCCTTCTCTGGCAGTCCTGCCTATGGAGTTTAGATAGAGGAATAGCAGACGCTAACCTGAAAACTACAACGTCCGCAGCTTACATGGATTATGTCAAAAAAACCAAACAGATTCGGGCTGTCCCTCTCTCCAGCCCCAACTCACGCCCCTAGCCAACAACCAAGATTCCCACCTAGGCTGCGAATCTAGCTCTAACGACCGACTAAAAGAGGGGGGATTGGGACGATCGCGGACCTCCTGTAGATTTAAACACGTTCTGAGTCTTCAAGAATCAAAGCCCAGATAAAATCAGGGAAAATGGACACATTTAAATATTATACAAAATTCGCATTTTTGCCACAAAGATATGCCCATCCCTAGAATTCCCCTCCCTACAAAATTTGGAAGACTGTGTGCCGCGAACACATATCAACAGGGATTAATTTCCAATATATAATACCCTGGAAAACTCAAATCAAACCACCAATGAGCATGACTATATGCGCAAATGGGCGGCATGCCCTTGAACCATCATAATAGAAAAGAGACTTTGGGAGGAAATTTGGCTAGCAGCCTCGGAACGTCCTTATGGCAAACCGTTACGAAGGAGAATATATCAAAATTCTCTACCACTGGTACCACTCACCCAGCGAGGTGACCAGATATCACCCCTGGCGTCATTTAATGTCATGGAGAGGCTGCGTGTCCATGAGTGGGACATTGCCCCACATCTGGTGGACCTTCCCGGAAATATGGTAAAGTACTGGACTAATTGTCCCAAAATTGATAAGGGTCATAGAACCTAAGACTTACCTATAGAACGTTGACCTTCCTACTTTGCTAGGCCAATACCAGGTAATGCGCCTGACAACTGTAGGCATTAATCTCCCCATCTAACTGCGGCCAGATGTGAGATAGCGGCATCCGGAAGAGACAAAACCACCCGCCCATCCAAAAAATCATTAAAAAAAGGTCAATTAAGTGATGTCCAATGAGAAGTTGACGGCAATCTGAGCAAAAGCTTATATCGCTTTGATAATAATGGGAACCCTGGTGCTGTTTCCAACAGATGAAGGTCCTGATAGACCGTAAAACTCAGCATTGGTGAAATCAGTCTCACCTGAATCCCTATGCTGGTCCCGTAGGTCCGGGGTCACCAGGATAGGGTCGCCAGGAAGTGAAATTCCCCCCCCTCCCCACCTCCCCCCCCTTAACCCACCCCCCCGCCCTCTGCCCCTCTGTCCTCTCTCTTCGAAGACTCTCCCTTTCAGGGACACAAGGAGCGTGGTCCGTCTTTACCCCAGACAAAGTTTTAAGTATATGTATTAGGGCGATGTAATGGAACCTGGTAACATCACCTGTTGGTACTAAATGCCATAATAAAACTATTTGGGAAAAAAACAAAAAAAAAACGAACTGGTCCTCTCCTGAGCCTTGTCCATTTACAATCCAGGCCGTGTGATCTACCTGGGGGCTTCTGAAAAAACAAAAGCGAATCGTTTGAAAGAAAATTCTGAATGTAAGTTACATCCCCCAACTTACCAGTTTTTCCGTCGGGCCTGTTCTGTGGCCTGTCCAAACCACTTTCTCTTGTGGTGCTCACACATATTTGTCCAGTTAGGCTGTTTGTTAATACGTATTGAAACATTATGGTAAAAATAAACACACGTTCGGTGTTTGTTGCACTTGAAAGTAGTGAGTGCCAACTAGTGAAAAGAGGCCCATGTTTTAATGACTTGGGTGACGCAGTAACTGTACATAGAATTGAGAGAAGGAGTCACCATGAAGAGAACCTAGGGAGATGGAAATCTTTGTCTTTGCCCCTAAAAACGTATTCTGTCAGGGTGCGCACACTTCCTCCCCCGCTGCGCCCCCCTGCATGCTCTCCCCCTCTGCTTGTGTCCCCCCGGACTTTACCTTGTCTTCGGTGTCAAATGATGCCGCAGGGTCACACCGTGGCAAGTGATGTCACTTACCCCGCAGCATCATTTGATGCCGCATTGCCCATGGCGAATGCGTGCGAAGACAGTTTAAGGGGGCGTTGCTGTGCCCCTCACGGGCGATCCCCCAGCATGTCATTAAATCCTGGGGGGGAAACACCCTGGGCTTCTGTAACCCGCTGAGCCCCCCTAAAAATCTTCGTGCCCCCCAGTTTTGGCGCACCCCTGGTCAAAGTGAATGTGGTATTCCAAGATCCAGGTGTTTGATACAAAATTTTACATTCCTATTTATATTGTAAGCTCGCCTGACAGGGCTCTCCTTCCTATCTCTGATCTTATTGTATTATACTCCCTGAACTGCATGGTCTCTCTTTTTAAAGCGCTAATTACATCTGTAGGCGCTATATAAATATATTCATCAAGACCAGGGAGGACACAGATATGCCAAGACCTCTAGGGAGGTAAAATTAAAATTGGGTGGGTGGTACAACCATTTTGTATCAAATTCTTACGAACACAACTGTCCATTACATGCCATCCCACATTTGGTAAAACACCATATTTTACCTTCACGATCAACCTTCCGACCCTCCCATATCTCCTCCCTCTGGGAGCGCACCCCTATCCAGCATCCCATGGCTCCCCAGTCCTATAATACTTCTTAGTGGTTGCGTCAGAAATGAGGTAAGTTTCTCCATTAATTGAATATCTTTGACCCTCTAATAACCTCTCTCTGGAGGACGGGAGTGTCTTTTTTCCATGCCGCTGCTACAGCGCATCTAGTGCTGTTAGAAATGCATGAATTAATCTTTGTGTAGAAGTGATTCACATCCGCCATATGTTAGCTAGGATTAAGCATAGTTGGGTCTAGCGGGATTTTATATCATCGCTCTTTTATTAATTAAATATTTTAAACTGTGCCTCCATACGCCGCATTACGGCATACCAACCATATATATGGCCAATCCCCTAATGTCCCACAACCCCTCTAGCATTTGTGTCCTAAGAAGGTCCCCGGGAACATCTGCTTTAATTCCTTCTGGGCGTGTAGTACCGGAACGTAACAAAATGTACTATATATTCTCTTTTGTTGTATACTGTACTTAACTATAATACTGATAACTAGACTACTGTAGGTTAGACAGACACCGTCAATATAAATGTACTGTCCAGTTTACCTACCGTACTTCATGTAAACTGTATATACTGTAACATGTAAAACTGGAAGAAGGGCTGACATAAATGGTTATATTGAGTGGCCATACTTACCTGTATCATACTTACTGTATCTGTACTACCTTACTACAGTAAAAAAAAAAAAAAAAAAAAAAAACAGTACTACCTTTCTACATCCGGTGGCCTGCCCATTACGCTGTATCAAAACGGGCACACAACTCGCACTAGGATCAATATAGTTTATTAGCATCTTTGTACGGTGAGTATGGTCCGTGTCCAGAAATCATTAGTTCCTTTGCTAATTCCTCCTTTTTTTCGGACATTTATTCAACAACTTTTCGGAACTGATCCTTCATCACATGCCATATACCATTCGATGAGATTCAAATCAAGGATCTGAATTGAAGGGTGGAAAAAGGTGAATTAGTTTAAAGAGATAATAAACATTGTAAACCCATGATAAAAAGTTACTTGCAGTACACACTGGACGAAACTTAACGTACCGGTGGCGTCTTAACCAGTTGATACAGCTGCCGCAAGAAGATGGGTACAACGACGGCAGTATGTTTAGGGTCCTTTTCCCCGGAATAACTGGTACGCAGATGGGAAATCATGCCTAATGTATTCAACACGTTGGGGACTATTTTCTCTTGGAAATACTTTCATCCATGATTCCTGGAACAAAAAAAAAAAATTTTACATTACGGTACAAATACTGTACACTACAGTTGTCATGCATAAGGCCCCAGGCATGTGACTTTGTGCATTATTTTAACCGTCAAAGATAATGAGGCATCCTGGTCAACGTCTTAGAGATCCGCACCCCACACATGCCCCTTCACTGGGTGCTTGGGATGGCGGCTTCAGAGATGGGTTGTCCTTTATTTGTGGAATGCAAATTGGCAAATCTCTTTAGCTACTGTTGTCCTCATATCAGTAAAGATTGAACATCCGTAAAAGTCTCGCCACTTTTGATCATTCCCGTGCCTGTTCCACTCTTTGGATCTTGTTGGCGTCCCATTATCAATAGGATACGCTCTGTAATGCCAAGAATAATTTTCCGGTACAGTGAAACCACCTTTACCCCTACTATACAGTACTAACTACAGCACAGCACTCTGCATACAGGGGGTATATACTGTAGTTTTATGTCGTACTATTTGCCATATCAGTACTGTCTTTGTTTACAGTACGCCCTAACTTTACACGTCCTATTTCCATCCCATTTGTCAATCTCATCTGCTGATGCTGTTCCCTCCAGATGCTGTTATCTTGTGAGTTTTCTCTAAGAGCGTTTGCTCTTGCTGCTCCCCACTCATCATTCCCCTCACTGATTTGACCCATCCCAGCAGCATTGTTGGCCCTACCGTGTAAGGCAAAACAGAACAATTTGTTACAGTAGGACCCAAATTTTCACTAAATAATTACAATGTTAATTTTGATTACCTGAATACCATGCAAAAGTTTTGTCATATGCAATGCAGTCGGAAAAATAATGAGAATTGTGAATGTCCTGTATCGCTCTGGGGGGTGGTCGATACTGTTGAATGTCCTTCTGCTATGCTTTGTGATGGGGAAGCAAACAGGTTCACTTTGCCAGTCCGAGTGTGCATAATAATCACTGTTAGTTCAAAGACACTCATTTGAACAGTTTTACAATAAAGATTCCCTGCGTAAACATCCTGTACTAACATGGGTGTGGTGTCTGAGAATATTGTCCATAAGCTTATGCAAACAGACCAACCTAGCAACGTGAAGGTTTTTTCCTATGTCACACCCCCCCCTGGCCCCCACACCACCAAACAATAGAACTAAGCCACCCATCACACATACAGTCGCCTAAAATAGTGATTTTAAGATATAAAACTTGATATTATCAAACATGCCCCTACCATAGAAAGTTACAGGAAGTCCTCCTGTTTTACGGACGCTTCGCGTTACAACGAATGGCTTATCCGACGCTGTCCAATGCATCCCTATTGGCCGGTTTACGACGCCAAAATTGCTTATCCGAACGCTCTCTAACGACCTTTGCAAGTTGCAACTTATTCAAATCAGAAGCTGCAGTCAGGGAAATCATCCAGATCAGTCTGTGTGCCGGTTTTGTGGTATATTTATGCCTTTAATAAACTGTCTAACCTAATAACAGTTTTATTAATACATTCGGTTTCAATAAATAGATCTTTCCCGCATATGTATGTGTGTGCAGCATAATCTTATTGTTTGAGTAAAATATTTTTGTGTATTTTAGCATTAAAAATGCTTCAGGAACGGAACATTTAATTTAAAAACAGTGTTCCTATGGGAAAAGGGTTTCGCTTTACCAACGTTTCGCTATCCGACGCCATTTTGATAACGGCACTGCAATCGATAACCGGACTGCCTGTATTAGTCATGAATACAATTTTTTTTCTCTAAAAATCATTGCTAGGAAAAAAAAAATTACTGTAAAAACACTAATGCATTTTACCAGTAATAGTATAATAGTTACAGTATACTGTACAGTAAAGAAAAAAACTGTGTGACTGGGACTCCCGCTTTACCCTTTTGCCTTACAATGGGCCATGAAACTGTTTGAAAAGCGTGATAAAAAAAATACAATTAGGATTCATATTAAACAGAAAACGATGATGAGTGCATACAGGGGCCCCATGGAGACAGCTTATTGTATTTTATTGATAATGTCTTTATTTATATAAGCGCTGTAGATGGACGTTCACATAGGTACCACAATTGGAGACTTTTGTAAGGTGAAATTATAACAAAGAAAACAAGCTTTATTGTGCCTTTTTCTTAATATAAAGGAAATCAGTCCAAACACAGGGGGGAGGGGGGCCAATCTTCTATTCACTTGGGAGTATTTCTAGTGAATACTATGCATTAATTCACAACTCTCCCTTATATAAGCATTGTCTCCCCACCCAAACACATAGCATGAAATGAACCAGATATACAAAGTCCTTTTTATAAAGTCTTTCTGTAGCTGCTGTAGAGTAAGCTTCTCTGCTCTCCTGGAACCGCAACCCGTGTGTGCACAGAAAAATGTCAGCATCCAGGTTTTAGAGACATACAAGCAATTGGGGACGTGGGATTCTAAAAACCTTTGACCCCCCCCCTCCTATACCCTCCCCTCACCTTCCCCACCCCTGTCCTCCCTCCCCCCCTCGCCCCCGGATACCCCAAATACTAGGCCAAGACACCTAAAGGTCTCAAAGTGTTGGGGCCCCACGGAAGGGGGGAGTGCCCCAATGTGAGGCAATATATATAAAGAATGTACAAAATTGTGTAAGTTCACATAAGATGAAAGGGCTAGAACGTATATCTTTACCCCTCCCTCCCTCCCTTCCCCTTTCTTGTCACCCCCCCATGTTAACTCCAACGAGTAACCCAAGGTATTCAAAGGTCGCAAAGAAATCCGGATCAAAGAATGTAGACTGCACATTTATATGAGGCGTTGACTAATGAAAAGGCATAAGACTGGACAAACCAGAAAAAACAAAAAATGTCAAAATGTATAAAGTTTTACATTCCTGTAACCCACCCAGCACCCTTAAGCTCGCTTCTCTCCGCTCCCCCCCCCACCAACCCACCGTTACAGAAGCATCTTTTATTTAGACAACAATTCGGATTACCTGTGCCCCCTCTCTTCTAGCGCCCTTGCCAACCAATCCACCGCAACCCACTCTATTTAACACTGAGGGCCACCAGTTTCCAAACCTTTCCTCCCTACCCCCCCCTTTCTTTCCCCCTCCCCCCCATTCCCCTAGTCGGCTAACGCATGTCTCAAGGACACTTTAAAGGTTCCAAAGAAACTCTGATCCTCACTGAACGTTGCCCACTTTACAAGGCGGTGATTAATGTAATTTAATAAATGCGTAATTCATATATTGCCTGATAATGCTTCGTCTGAAAAACATGTGTCCACTTCAATGTATAGGAAATTATTTACCGCACCACCTCGGGTCACACGACTAAGTATAAGTTAATCTGGATATTTAAATAAAACAATCTAACTATTAATAAATCGCTCAATCTGACCTTCGGTAGTGTTCGTTATGTAATTAGTGTTATTCAAGGGATTAGAATTTCACGAATGATGACAAAGTACAATTCCTAGAAAAAATTCCCTCTATATATATCGATGATGTTCCTCGCACCCCTCCCCTCCCACCATTTTCCTTCCCCACCCCCCGCCATCATCCCCCCCATTCTAGTAGAGCTAACGTATGTCTCAAGACACTCGAAAGAGTTCCAAAGAATACTCTGAATCCCCAGACTGACGTTGCACCCAACTTTAACAATAATATAACGGGTCGTGATTAAGGAAGCTATAATGTGAAATAATCACTATATTGCTGATAGGCTTGATATGAATGAACTCTTTTGGGGCAATCAATGGATAGGACATAAATTCGATACAAGTACCACCTAAGAGTACTTAAGGCGTGCATGCCCTGTCCCTCACCCGCAATTGCCGGACTCATCCCTCTCCACCCACATCCTAGCTCATAGGGGCCAACACGGGCCTCGAAAACTCGGGAACAGATGACTACTAATCCCCCCACACTCGGTACCACGGCTCCACAACGTCCAGTAGGAAGAGCGTTAGATGTTTACCGGGGCAGGCTATTTTTGAATACCCTCCGGCCCCTACCCCTTCAACCTTTCACCCTGAGGATTATGGAACTACCCAGGAGTACAACTTACTCCCGCTGAGAATAGACTAGGCCCACTAGGGCAAATAATGGAAATAAAAATAACACCCCGCTAATCTAGGATAACCCATACTAAACAGGAAAGAGAACCTAAATAAAGGATGCATCCCCAAGACTACCTACTTCCCCGCCCCACATACCCCCCAAATCTGTCCTGCCCACCCATTACCCGTCCCCAGCAAATGGAGGCAAGTCTCACCCTCATGACTCCCCTCTCTCCATAGGGGAAAACAAAGGGGAATAGTGGGTAATACACGGATCTATAGGGTCCCTCCCTCGCCCATTCCGGACGGTTACCGCCACCGGACCCACCCCCTAAGGGTTCTTTACCCGACAAACCGACTACCCGTTAAGTCGGTTTTGTTCCTCTAAGACCAGAACAAGGTCTACTTTCCTCTCTTTCGGTTACCTGCTGAAACTATCCCAGCAGGCCCCCCCCTCCCCCCCACCTCACACCCTGGTTAACTAAGGCCCACAAAAAACGAGAGTACCTAGCCACTGATCCTTAGGAGAACCTAAAAAGGTGAGATAGACAAGGGAGATAATGGCTAAACAAGGACCAATTAAACTAGTGTCTCTTAATGTAAAGGGATTACAGAATAATAGAAAAAGAAGGCTAGCCCTTCAAGAATTAAAAAAGCTCAATGGTGATATTGTCTTTCTCCAGGAGACGCACTTCACTGCGCAGGAGCCGCCTAAAACATTCCAAAATGCGTATCCTATGAGTTACTACTCATCATTTAGTAGTAAAAAAAGGGGAGTAGCCATTTTGATTAGACAAGGCACCCCCTTCAATTTAACAAAAGTCACAACGGACCCAGAGGGTAGATTCGTTATGGTGTATGGTTCTCTGGCGGGGTCCGCGATCGCCCTGATCAACCTCTATGCCCCTAACGAGAATCAGTCGGAGTTCCTTAGAAAAGTACTGGAGGAAACTGACCCGGAATACTCGTCCTCACTGTTAATAGGAGGAGATTTAAATATGGTACTCAACCCGGCAGAGGACAAATCGACCACACTGGGCCGGCCACACCCGCCCCAAGCGATAAGATTGGGGAAAAATTTCAGGGACATTATAAAGGATTTCTCCCTAGTAGATGTTTGGAGAGCACAACACCAGGGGCAAAGAGACTATACTTTTTTCTCGGCTCCTCACCAGACCTATTCCCGTATTGACTGTTTCCTTGCTACCAAGAATGTACTAGAGGCAACATCCAACACAGATATAGGCCCAATCACATGGTCGGACCACGCCCCAATTTCTCTATTTCTCACGGCCCCATTTATAAAAACATACACATATAACTGGAAATTAAACGATTCTCTCTTAAACAACAAAGAAACAGAAAAAGAAGTCAAAAGAGCCCTCAAGAATTATTTTAGACTAAACCTAGGCACGGTGGACTCCCCAGCTACTCTGTGGGAAGCCCACAAAGCGGCCATTAGGGGCCAACTTATTTCGATAGCATCATATAAGAAGAAAACCAAAGTAAAACTAATTAAAGAGCTTACGGACAAAATTATACAACTAGAGCAGCAACACAAACTAAACCCGTCCAGGAGAATCTACAAATTATTGACAGCCGCTAGAACCAAATTAAGGGATATCCAATTGGAAAACGTAGAAAAAGCTCTAAAATGGACGGGTCAGAGGTATTACGACAAAGGGAACAAAGCTGATAGACTCCTTGCTAGCAGGCTAAGAGGCATACAAAAAAGATCACAGATTACGGCGATCAAGAATAGGTCTGGTGAGATAATCTATAATGAGAAAAAAATAGCGGAGGAATTTACCAAATTCTACACCAAACTATACAATTTGAGGTCTGACTCCGCTATTCCAAAGTTAACTGCAGAAGCATCAATAATAAATTACCTCGACGATTGTAATCTTCCCTCCCTGACAGAGGAGGAGAACGAAAGGTTAAACGGTAAAATAACAGTGGAAGAATTGTCAGCGGCGGTAAAAGCGTCCAAATCCTCCAAAGCGCCGGGACCTGACGGCTATACAAATCTCTACTACAAGAAATTCCTACCTATACTGACACCTCATCTTCTAAACCTGTTCAATTCCTTTTTAGAAGGGAACCCAATACCAAATTCTATGTCCTCAGCTAATTTGGCAATAATCCATAAGGAAGGGAAAGATCCGACCCAGTGTGGAAGTTATAGGCCCATATCCCTTTTGAATAACGATTTAAAGCTGTACAGTAAGATACTCACGAATAGACTAAACCCCATATTACCCAGACTTATCCATTCTGACCAAGTTGGGTTTGTCTCAGGGCGACAAGCAGCGGACAACACGCGTAAATTAATAAACATAGTGGACCATGTCCACATGACCAAAACAAGGGCAATGCTACTGAGTCTAGACGCAGAGAAGGCATTCGATAGGATAGACTGGTTATTCCTAGACAAGGCCTTGGAAAATTTTGGTTTTAAAGACAAATTCCTGGAAGGAGTCCGGGCTCTCTACCAGAACCCTTCCGCCGCGGTCAAACTCCCAGGTGGAACAGGCGAGAGATTCCAAATTAAAAATGGCACAAGGCAGGGTTGCCCCCTATCTCCTCTTCTTTTCGCCCTCACGATCGAACCACTTGCATCCAAAATCCGAAACAATATAAATATACAGGGTGTCGAGATTGGTGAAACAAATTTTAAAATACCCCTATTCGCCGACGATATCATTCTGACCCTGACCAGACCCCAAACTTCTCTTCCGAACCTTCAAAGAGAACTATCTGACTTTGGTAAAGTGTCTGGATACAAAATAAACAACGGAAAGTCAGAGGCCTTAAATATCAGCCTACCAGATGTGGAAGTGAATCTACTCAAACTGAATTTCAATTACCGGTGGTGTCCTGCATATATCAAATATTTGGGGGTAAATATATCAAGACACTACAACGCTCAATACCAGGATAACTACCCAGCGTTATGGGTAACAATTAAAAAAGATTTGGAACAGTGGCAAGGTTACCAGATATCATGGATAGGGAGAATGGTCTCCGTTAAGATGAATATTCTCCCTAGAATTTTGTACTACTTTCAGACACTCCCGGTCCATGTGCCTGGCGCTGATCTAAAGAGCATACAAAACAGAATGTTTCATTTCATTTGGCAGGGCAAAAGACCCAGAGTTGCAAGATCGGTTTTGTTGGCACCAAGGGGAAGAGGAGGTATGGCCGTCCCAGATATACACAAATATTACATAGCAGCACAATTGAAACAAGCTGTCATGTGGAATGCCGATCCAGCCAAACACTGCTGGATCGATATTGAATCTAAATATGCCAGAATGCCTTCTCTGCAGGCCTGCCTATGGAGTTTAGATAAAGGAGATAAGCAGACGCATAACCTAAAACTACAAGCGTCCCAGCTTACATGGGATGTATGGTCAAAAAACAAGACCAGATTCGGGCTGTCCTCTGCCAGCCCACAACTCACGCCCCTATCCAACAACCCAAGATTCCCACCAGGCTGCGAATCTAAGCTCTACGACCGACTAAAAGAGGGGGGGATTGGGACGATCGCGGACCTCCTGAGATTTAACACGTTCCTGAGTCTTCAAGAAGTCAAAGCCAAATATAAAATCAGGGAATTGGACACATTTAAATATTTACAAATTCGACATTTTGCCCAAAAGATATGCCCATCCCTAGAATTCCCCTCCCTTACAAAATTTGAACGACTGTGTCAAGCGAACACATATCAAAGGGGATTAATTTCCAATATATATACCATTCTGGAAAACTCAACAACCACTCAAGAGCATGACTATATGCTCAAATGGGCGGCAGACTTGAACATCATAATAGAAAAAGAGACTTGGGAGGAAATTTGGCTAGCAGCCTCGGGAACGTCCTTATGCACCGTTACGAAGGAGAATATTTCTAAAATTCTCTACCACTGGTACCTCACCCCAGCGAGGTTGAACCAGATATACCCCCTGGCGTCAGATGTATGCAGGAGAGGCTGCGGTCATAGAGGGGACATGGCCCACATCTGGTGGACCTGTCCGGAAATTGTAAAGTACTGGACTAAGGTCCAAAATTTGATAAAAGAGGTCATAGACCTAGAATTACCTATAGAACTGTTGACCTTCCTACTTGCTAGGCCAATACCAGGTATTGCCCGGACAACTGGGAAATTAATCTCCCATATTCTAACTGCGGCCAGATGTGAGATAGCGGCATCCTGGAAGAGACAAACCACCCCATCCAAAAAATCCATTAAAAAAAGGGTCAATGAAGTGATGTCAATGGAGAAGTTGACGGCAATGCTGAGGCAAAAGCTTATCGCCTTTGATAAGATATGGGAACCCTGGTGGTTTCTCAACAGATGAAGGTCCTGATAGACAGTAAACTAGCATTGGTGCAAATCAGTCTCACCTTAATCCCTATGCTGGTCCAGTAGGTCCAGGGGTCACAAGGATAGGGTCTCCAGGAAGTGAAATTCCCCCCCCCCCTCCGCCCCCCTTGTCCTCTCTCTTCGAGGACCTCCCTTTCAGGGACAACCAAGGTGGTCCCTTCTTTACCCCAGAAAAAGTTAAAAAGTATATGTATTAGGCGATGTAATGAACCTGTAAATCACCTGTTGTACTAATGCCTAATAAAACTATTTGGAAAAAAAAAAAAAAACGGAACTGTCCTCCTGAGCCTTTCCATTTACATCCAGGCCGGTGTGATCTCACCTGGGGGCTTCTGAAAAACAAAAGCGATCGTTGGAAAGAAAATCTGAATGTACGTTACAGCCCCCAAATGTAACAGTGTGTCAGGTCGGAATGTTCTGTGGCCTGTCCATACATTCTCTGTGTGCTCACACATTGTGTCCATTTAGGCTGTTTGTTAATACGTATTGAAACATTATGGTAAAATAAACACACGATTCGTTGTTGTTGCACTGAAAGTAGTGAGTTGCAAATAGTGAAAACAGAGGCCCATGTTTAATACTTGGGTGACGCAGTACTGTACATAGATTAGAGAGAAGAGAGTTCACCATGAAAGAGAACCTAGGGAGATGGAAATCTTTGCCCTGAAAAACGTATTCTGTCAGGGGTGCGCAAACTTTCCCCGCTGCGCCCCCCTGCCTGCTCTCCCCCTCTGCTCGTGCCCCCCTACTTACCTTGTCTTCGGTGTCAAATGATGCCGCAGGGTCACGTGGCAACGTGATGTCACGTGACCCAGCAGCATCATTTGATGCCGCATTGCCATGGCGATGCGTGCCGAAGACAAGGTAAGGGGCGTTGCTGGGGCCTCACACGATCCCCCAGCATGTCATTTAAATGCCTTGGGGGGGAAACACGGGGCTTCTGTAACCGCTGAGCCCCCCTGAAAAATCTTGCGTGCCCCCCAGTTTGCGCACCCCTGGTCTAAGTGAATGTGGTATTCAAGAGTCCAGGTGTTGGATACAGAAATTTTACATATCCTCATTTAGATTGTAAGCTCTCCGGGACAGGGATCTCCTTTCCTATTCTCTGATCTTATTGTATTATAACTCCCTGAACTGCATTGTCTCTCTTTTAAAGCGCTAAGTACAGCTGTAGGCGCTATATAAATATATACATCAGAGACCAGGAGGACACAGATGCCAAGAGCCTCTGGGAGGTAAAAATTAAAAGATGGGGGGGGGTGGTAACAACCATTTTGTATCAAAGTTCTTACGAACAACAACTGTCACATTACATGCCATACAACATTTGGTAAACACCATATTTTACATTCAGCCCTCCCATATCCTCTCTCCCTCTGGGAGCGCACCCCTATCCAGCATCCCAGGGCTCCCAGATCCTATAATACTTCTTAGTGGTGGGGTTCAGAAATGAGGTAAGTTTCTCCATTAATTGAATATCTTTGACCCTTCTAATAACCTCTCTTCTGGAGGACGGGAGTGTCTTTTTCCATGCCGCTGCTACAGCGCATCTAGCTGCTGTTAGAATATGCAGGATTAATCTTTGTGTATAATGATTCACATCCTCCATAGGTTTAGCTAGGATAATCAGAGTTGGGTCTAGCGGGATTTTGATATCAATCGCATCTTTTATTAATTTAAAACTGTCCTCCAATACGCCTGCATTACTGGGCAATACCACCATATATATGCCAAATCCCCTAATAGTCCACAACCCCTCTAGCATTTGTCCGAGGTCCCCGGGAACATCTGCTTTAGTCTTCTGGGAGTGTAGTACCAACGTAACAAAATGTAATATATATTCTCTTTTGTTGTATACTGTACTGTAACTATATACTGTATAACTATACTACTGTAGGTTAGACAGCACACACGTCTAATATAAATGTACTGTACAGTGTACATACCGTACTTCATGTAATACTGTATATACTGTACAGTAGAAAATGGAAAGGAAGGGCTGACATAAAATGGTTATTTTGAGTGCCATACTTACCTGTATCATACTTACTGTATCTGTACTTACCTTACTACAGTACAGTACAGTACCTTTCTACATTCCGGTGGCCTGCCCATTACGCTGTAAAAGAACGGGCAACACACTAGCAATATGATCAATATAGTTATTGCATCTTTGTACGGTGAGTATGTCGTTCCAGAAACTCATTATTCCTTTTGCTAATTCATCCTTTTTCGGACATTTTCACAACTTTTCGGAAATGATCCTTCATCACATGCCATACCAATTCGATGAGATTCAAATCAAGTGATCTGGAATTGAAGGGTGGAAAAAGGTGAATTAGTTAAAGAGATATAAACAGTGTAAAACAATGAGAAAAAGTTACCTTGCAGTACACTGGAGAACTTACTCCGGTGGCGTCTTAACCCAGTTGATACAGCTCGCAAGAAGATGGGTAAACGAGGCAGTATGTTTAGGGTCATTTTCCCGGAATAAACGGTGACCAGATGGGAAATCATGCCTAATGTATTCAACAATTTGGGGGACTATTTTCTCTTGGAAAAATACTTTATCCATGATTCCTGGAACAAGAAAAAAAAAATTTTACATTACGGTACCAAATACTGTACACTACAGTTGTACAGTGCATAAGGCCACAGCATGTGACTTTGTGCATTATTTTACCGTCAAAGATAATGAGGCATCCTGGTCCACGTCTAGAGATCGCACCCCACACATGCACCTTCACTGGGTGCTTGGGATGCGGCTTCAGAGATGGGTGTCCTTTTTTGTGGAATGCAAATTTGGCAAATCTCTTGAGCTACTGTTGTCTCATCAGTAAAGATGACATCCTTAAAAGTCTCGCCACTTTTGATCCATGCCCGTGCCTGGTCCACTCTTTGGATCTTGTTGGCGTCCATTATCATAGGATACGCTCTGTAATGACAAGGAATAATTTTACAGGTACAGTGAAACCACACTTTTACCTACTATCCAGTACTAACTACAGCACAGCACTCTGCATACAGGGGGGTATTATTACTGTAGTTTATGTCGTACTATTTGCAATATACAGTACTGTACTTTGTTACAGTAAGACACTAACTTTACACGTCCATATTTCCATCCCAATTTGCATCTCATCTGCCTGATGCTGTTCTCAGATGCTGTTATATTGTGAGTTTTCTCTAGAGCAGTTTTGACTCTTGCTGCTCCCCACTCATCATTCCCTTCACTGATTTGGTCCACCAGAAGCATTGTTGTCCTACAGTGTAAAGGAAAACAGAACAATTTGTTACAGTAGGACCCAAATTTTCACTAAAATAATTACAAGTTAATTGTGTATTACCTGAATAACATGCAAAAGTTTGTCATATGCAATGCAGTCTGAAAAATAATGAGAATGTGTGAATGTCCTGTATCGCTCTGGGGGAGGTGTCGATAAACTGTTGAATGTCCTTCTGCTATGCTTTGTGAGGGGGGAAGGTGCAACTTTGCCAGTCCGAGTGTGCAGAATAATACACTGTAGTTCAAAGACATCATTTGAACAGTTTTACAATAAAGATTCCCTGCAGTACATACTGTAAATAACATGGGTGTGTGTCTGAGATATTTCCATAAGCAGTATGCAAAGCAGACCAAGCCTAGCAAAACGTGAAGGTTTTCACGAGTGTAACACCCCCCCCCCCACACACAAAAAAATAGACTAAGCCACCTCATACACATACAGTCGAAATAAAAAGTTAGTGATTTTAAGAATATAAAAATTGATCATATATTAAAAACATGCATACAAGACGTTACAGTAAGTCCTCGTTTTACGACGCTTCGCGTTACAACGAATGGCTTATCCGACGCTGTCCAATGCATCCCTATGGCCGGTTTTACGACGCCAAAATGGCTTATCCGACGCTCTTACGACGCTTTGCAAAGTTGCAACATTATGTCAATCAGAAAGCTGCAGTCAGGGAAATCATCCAGATCAGTCTGTGTGAAGGTTTTGTGGTATATTTATGCCTTTAAACATGTCTAACAGTTTTATTATACAGTTCTGGATTCAATAAATAGAATCTTTCCATCATAATGTATGTGTGTGCAGCATAATCTTATTGTTTGAGTAAAATATTTTGTGTATTTTAGCATTAAAAATGCCTTCAGGAACGGAACATTTAATTTAAACAGTGTTCCTATGGGAAAACGGGTTTCGCTTTACAACGTTTCGCTATCCGACGCCATTTTGAGTAACGCACTGCATCGGATAACCGAGGACTGCCTGTATTAGTCATAGATGACAATTTTTTTTCTCTAAAATAATTGCTAGGAAAAAATTACTGTAAAAACACTAATGCATTTTACCAGTAATAGTATAATTACAGTACATACTGTACAGTAAAGAAAAAAAAACGCATACTCTGTTGTGACTGTGGGACTCCGCTTTACACCTTTTGCCTTACAATGGGCATGATAACTGTTTGAAAGCGTGAATAAAAAAAATACAAATTAGGATTCAATATTAACAGAATAACGAGTGAGTTTAGTGGCATACAGGTGCACATAGGAGACAGCTTATTGTATTTTATTGTATGTCTTTATTTATATAGCGCTGTAGATGGACGTTCACAGAGGTACACAATTGGAGACTTTTGTAAGGTGAAATTATAACAAGGCTTTATTGTGCCTTTTTCTTAATATAAGGAAAGCATCCAAACACAGGGGGGAGGGGGGCAAAGCTTCTATTCACTTGGGAGTATTTCTAGTGAATACTATGCAATTAATTCACAACTCCCTTAGATAAGCATGTCTCCCAGCCCCAAACAGCATGAAATGAACAGATATAAAAAGTCTTGTTAATAAAAGTCTTATCTGTTAGCTGCTGTAGAGTAAGCTTCTCTGCTCTCCTGGAACCGCACCCGTGTGTGCACAGAAAATGTCAGCATCCAGGTTTAGAAGTCTTATTTGTCAGCTCCAGAGATCTGTGTTCTCTTGGTCAGTCTCTCCTGGGAGACTCAAGAACCACTGCTCTGTCTCCAAAGTTCAGCTCACACGTGAGCTAAGGAGACCCTTCCTGTCTCAACAGACAGGCTTTTGTAAGCAATCTAAATCAGGCAGGTGGTGTTTATTAATTGACTACCAGCAGTTAACCACCACACTGCTAGATTAAAGGCACATTACTTAAACAGGGATTACTCACCTGTTACAAGCGCCATAAATGTACATAGCTTATAAACAAATCTCTCTAGCATATAATACATTTAAACCCCAATACTAAAGCCCACACCCCCTTTATGGGGTGGTTTGTACGTCATAGAAAATAATTGAAATGTATAATAAAAAACAAATGAAACTGAGAAAGTCAGCTAAAATCATTATTAAAGCTCAGTAACCTTTTCCCTATATTACGCATCTGGGTGTTTGTGTATTCTTTAAGGGGGTGAATGTGAGAAATGATTTCTATCTCTGATTCCACCAGACACTTGAATGTTGAGAAGTCGATTCTAACTCTGATCCCACTTTTCAAGGCTGTACGCACCCTCCTTTCTTCTGCAGCTGGGCTGGCCAGGGCTACTATCAACAATGTGCTGAGAGCGAAACATTCTTTCAAACCCAAACTGTGCTTTCATGCTTTCATGTATACAAACATCAAAATGGATGACACACAAAGACAGAACACATCAAAATGCGTACCAAAATTCCCCTTTTTGTTGATAACCTTTGCTTGTCCAGTCCTGGACAACCTCTGTTGTTAACTGTTTATAAAAGGAGTTGTCCAGTCCTGGACAACCTCTGTTGTTAACTGTTTATAAAAGGAGAATAGATCAAGTGGTTTGGTAATGGTTGTGTCTGGATGAGTGGGTGTAGTGATAGCATAGTAAAAAGGGTTTGGGACAAGTCCCAATAAACAGTGCTCAATCCAAGTTGGACTCTATTCCACTTGATGAATTGAATTGTCCACATATCATGGTGTACAGGAAGCATATGAAGCCAGAATAATGGAGTATTGGACCCAGTGTTTAAAGTGCAGCAGTGATTTTATAGGATATAATAGTCCATAGGCAAGAGTTAATAAAGGGTTAATATACCAATAATGTTGTGTACTCTGCTGAACTAAATACTTTAGCTGCAACACTGTTACTGATCAACAAGTCTCCACATGGAGGAGACAAACCATACTCACGATTGGCAGCTTCCTATGGTGCGTGCATCACGCTCAGAGTTGCTGTAGAAGGGAAATCCTGGGATTGCAGCAGTGCACAGCCAAAACAGGAGGAGGGGACCAGCAAGGTGTGGGTTAATCAATAAATAACTTTTTAACCCACACCTTGCTGGTCCCCTCCTCCTAGTGATAGCATAGGCCTGGACATCCAGCCATCCGGCCGCTTGTTTAGCAGTAGAATCGGCAAAAGCATTGCCCTGTGATATCTTTTCTGTTCGTTTGTGCTGCTACTTCAAAAACTGCTATTGATTGAGGAAGTAGCAATGCGTCTAGCAGATTCCTTATATGTTCAGCGTTAGGAATTGGTGAACATGCTGCTGTAAGAAAGACCATGAAACCTTGGGTAGGTGATTTGCATTAAAACCTCATGCTGGGGAGAAATATAATCTGATATCAAATTATCCGCTACATTTCTCTAACAGGTACCATTAAAATGCAAAATAAAATCTGGTTTGCTGAGAGGGATTCAAAATGGGACACCTTTGGAGAGAAAAAATGGTCAAAAGTTATCAAATACATCACATATTCAGTTAAATATATATTAGACAAATGATTTTGTATAGGACTCCACACTAGTGTTGTACCGGCTAGTGATTTGGAAAAAATAACGGGTAACGGGTACCCGGCTGATAAATTTAAGACTTTTCTCTTGGTCATGACTCCATGAACATGCTCAACCCAGGGAGAATTTGGCCATCGCCCTGAGTTCACAAGGTCCAGAAATTAAGATTTACGACACAAAGCAGTTCTTCTTCTTCACTTCTAATTTTATTAAGGCTGCAAGCAGTTTTTATAGGCTTTTACAAAAGCGTTTCTAGGACATAACAGAGATTACAGTCATCAGCATTATTTCTGATGGAAACCAGAAATTTAGGTCTACGTGTCTTTCTTAACTTGTTATCTGTAAAGAAGACCTTGTTTATGTCCATCTAGCTGGGATCTTCAGCTGTGGCTTGTTTACTTAACAAACATCTCAAAAGAAAAGATAAGGCTTCTTGCTGAGTACAAAACTGGTTCAGAGTTCAGTTTTCTAAAAAGGCTCAGTAAAAACTTGAACTTACAGCAACACAAAATGGAAGACAGCGAACATGAAGGACAGATTAATCATTTTAACCCTTTCACCGACCAAAATCAATAGTTACCTGGTTTGGCACTTACCTGCAGGGTGGCGGCGACATCTAGGAACAGCAGCGACGGTCCTGTGGTGGTGGCAGCATCGGAAGTGTCTTCAACCAGCGTGGGAGCTGCAGGAATCTATTGCACAGCACAGCAGCAGGTTAGCAGTGTGTGTGTGTGTGAGCCGCCGGGAAACCATGTGACCGGAGCAGGTGCATTCCTATTAGACAGGCGTCTGTCTAATAGGAACACTCCTGCTCCGGTCACATGGTTCCCCGGCGGCTCACAGACACACTGCTTACCTGCTGCGGTGCTGCGGAATGGATTTCTGCACACCTACTCCACACACATTTCCTGTACTGAAATTTCTTTGTGAAGCACCGAGCACATCTGTGGACAGTGCTATACAGAAAGACACTCAGCATTATTCTATTTGATTAAAATAATAATTTCAGAGCTTGCTCATCCGGGCGCACAGCCAGCCTGCGCATTGAGTCAAATGTCCTTAGGGCAGCCGATAACAACAGCTTTTCCAAATAATATTAACTGCTGGTTTTGTAATATACACTGTTACATATGAGAAGCTCAAAGTGTACAAAAATGGAGCTTCTTCCACAGCCCAAATGCAGACTAAATTTTTCATGGCATCCCAAAAATAAAACGACGGTACATTAGAAGGGGCAGATACATTCTTGACATATAGGGTACATTAGAAGGGGCAGATACATTCTTGACATATAGTTTGGACAGTTTATTTGTTGTTTTTACCAGCAATTTTGTTTTTAAATATTCCCAAACATATCCTAATCAGAACAAATAAAATTGAATATACTTACTGGTTACACACAGACAGAAAGAAAGCACAATACACAAGCATAATTTCACACTTCTCTCATAAACACATCTTTCTGACTTATCCTAATAATAAGAAAACAAAACAGTTTGATACTGCAAACGAAGTTTAAAAATGTCCTTCTCTTTCCCTATTCTGTAACCTGCTTTTGAACCTAATTTGACACTATGGAGCTAGTTAACTTTCCTGTCTGGATTGTCTCTCACATTCTTTAAACTGGAGGAGTGGGACTGGCTGTTTGTGCTGCTTTTCTAATTCTTTCTCGGCGCGGATCAGCCCCCCTGGTAAAGGTAATGCACCCTGATTAGCCAATAATACAACATCTATGTAAACAAAACGACTGCATTGTTAACTTCTTACCATGGTGAGTAGGGCAGGGATCTGCAACTTTTTTCTTCTTACAGACCGCTTTAGTAGTAATAATTGAGAAAGTTGTGAATAAAAAACACAAGTCTGAGGATATATTTTGCAGAATGACAGATAAGTTTATTGCTTTGTAAGGTGCACACGCAGAGGAGAGTTTCAAAATAAAACCCTCCCAACGACATGGTGGCATACAGGCCTTATTTATGCACAAAATACTAAACCCACGCCCCCTATACAAGGTTGCGTGTCGTCACTACGTAAACAAAATATGAACATGAACACATTGAGTTAAAGCATTATTATAGGATGCCTAAATGAAATGAAATGAAATGACTCAGCTAATATTCCTTATACAAGCCGGTGACTTTTACTCTACATACAGAACTTCACCCCCCCTCGGAATGCAAGAAAGTGCCTATCTGTCTCATATTTTCATAACATTGGCACTTTCCTCTTCTGCTCAAGGTATTGTGGCTTAAGTGAACCGCTCAATATCAATTGGAACTTCAGCAGAAAAAAATGTATTTTAAACTAACTTCCATACCAACTTTCATACAGACAATACCTAAAATGGATGCTGACTTAAAATGGTTGCATAGATCCCAGTGCTGTTATGTCAGACCCCCCCCCCACCCCTTACGTCATATTCTCACTTTGTCACTCCCTCCTTTTTTTATTCTTAAAACATTGCTTTTGAGAATTATGTTTATGGTGATAGTCCAGGGATAACTCAGAGGACAAGGGCGCGTGCCCTTCACTGTCATAGTCTCGTAAGGCGCTGCGGCCAATATGTCTTTTGGAGTTGAATAACTGTGATCGGCATCTTCTTTCTTCAAGGGACTGCTGTTTCTGGCATCTGTAAAGTGGCATCAGATTGGGGAAGGGGGTCGCACACTTGTGGATCATACCTTTGCAACACGTGACACCCACATATATGACAACAAGTAACACCCCCAAACACACCAAAACATTCAAAAAAAATTGCTCCAAGTGATTTAAGCCATTCACCTAACCCCAGAGGGTCCCATTCCATCCCATCTTCCTTTCTAAGCCTCTTTTGAATCCCTTCTATTTTATCTAGTTCATGCTGCACATTGCTACTCTGATCTGGAATAAAAACACAACATTGTTCCTCAATTAGGACACATACATTACCCCTCCTTTTGAAGCTAAAACATAGTCTAAAGCAATTCTGTTTTGTAAGGCCATAAGCCTAATCTGAACCTGTTCTTGGTTTAATGATGAAATTAAAAATTGCAAAATTAGAGCTACATCCTTCCTGTAAATTGTTATCTGACTGAACATACATTTATACACAGGTTTTATTGATTGGTGGAGACACTTGACCCATAAATTGATTCTTGTTCCTAGTGTGTGATACACCCTTTAAAGAGGTTCCCTTAAAAAATTGGAAAAATACAGAAATTATACACATAATACTAAAAACCTTATTTTATGCAAGCAACCTTTCTTTGGATATGCATAATATTCCTTATACAAGCCGGTGACTTTTACTCTACATACAGAACTTCACCCCCCCTCGGAATGCAAGAAAGTGCCTATCTGTCTCATATTTTCATAACATTGGCACTTTTCTCTTCTGCTCAAGGTATTGTGGCTTAAGTGAACCGCTCAATATCAATTGGAACTTCAGCAGAAAAAAATGTATTTTAACTAACTTCCATACCAACTTTCATACAGACAATACCTAAAATGGATGCTGACTTAAAATGGTGTGCATAGATCCCAGTGCTGTTATGTCAGACCCCCCCCACCCCTACGTCATATTCTACTTTGTCACTCCCCTCCTTTTATTCTTATAAACATTGCTTTTGAGAATTATGTTTATGGTGATAGTCCAGGGATAACTCAGAGGACAAGGGCGCGTGCCCTTCACTGTCATAGTTCGTAAGGCGCTGCGGCCAATATGTCTTTTGAGTTGAATAACTGTGATCGGCATCTTCTTTCTTCAAGGGACTGCTGTTTCTGGCATCTGTAAAGTGGCATCAGATGGGGAAGGGGGTCGCACACTTGTGGATCATACCTTTGCAACACGTGACACCCACATATATGACAACAAGTAACCCCACCAAACACACCAAAACATTCAAAAAAAATTGCTCCAAGTGATTTAAGCCATTCACCTAACCCCAGAGGGTCCCATTCATCCCATCTTCCTTTCTAAGCCTCTTTTGAATCCCTCTATTTTATCTAGTTCATGCTGCACATTGCTACTCTGATCTGGAATAAAAACACAACATTGTTCCTCAATTAGGACACATACATTACCCCTCCTTTACATCGAGTTAATAACATTATGAAGCTAAAACATAGTCTAAAGCAATTCTGTTTTGTAAGGCCATAAGCCTAATCTGAACCTGTTCTTGGTTTAATGATGAAATTAAAAACTGCAAAATTAAGGCCACATCCTTCCTGTAAATTGTAATCTGACAAAACATACATTTTTACACAGGTTTCATTGGTTGGTGGAGACACTTGACCCATAAATTGATTCTTGTTCCTAGTGTGTGATACACCCTTTAAAGAAGTTCCCTTAAAAAAATTGGCAAAATACAGAAATTATACACATAATACTAAAAACCTTATTTTATGCAAGCAACCTTTCTTTGGATATGCAGTTGCTAGATAAAGGAAATGGCATCTATCTCTATCATCATATATTTTCAGAATCATCACAACATTCTATTACTGAGAATTGAGGGGGTTTGGTATCTGTGGAAGCGAAATGCATGATCCTCACCCCTGCACGCATTGTATACATCATTCACTCAGAATATCAGAACAGACAATGTCTGCAATGGTCAACATAGCTGACTTATCATCCTGGGTGACCCCCTCCTTTCGGTGGAGGTGCAACACACTTCTGGATCAAAGTTTTGCTGCACATGACACATACATAGAGAGTGACGAGTACTGCCAAAACACATACAAGAGCTTTCACAAGCCACGCTTCCAGGAAACCAATCCTCCCATCAAGGCTCAATTGTACATACACCTTAAATTTCTAACTTAACACACTCTAAAAATATAAAGATTGAGTCTCTGAAAAAATGAAATGTTCTGATAAAACCGGGCCTTAGCCTGGTGTCTTATTTTCCTCATTGGTTAACGGTTAGAGTTTTGACTCGGCAAGACGTTAACTTGATGTGGCTGTGCTTTAGGTGACTTTGGTCTTTGGTGGCGCTGGAACGTTTGGTGGAGCTGGAACGAGCTTTACGTGCTTTGGGTCCAGAAAAAGAACTCTGCCACTTTAATTGCTGTATTGGTGGTTACTTTAGGCCTTTTCACCTGGGATGAAAAGCATGCTTGCGCACGAAATATGTGACTATTAACCCCATCTCGAGTAAGTGCACTTTCACCTTTGCCTAGAGAGACTAAAAAAAAATGTTTTATTTGCATACAACTTATTGTTTTATTACCAATAACATGGTCCTTAATTCGTTCCTCTGGACTGCTGATAGTCACAAGTCATCCCATATGTGTCTCATAGGGAGATAATTTCTACCTAGGAATAAATTCTTGTATCAATGTGTTTACTCCTGTCTTTGCATCCGCATATAGACAGAGGTATTCCCTATTAATGTTCCTAATTCGTTCCTCAAATTAAAACTAAGTAGCCAATGTGAACCTGACTTTGATACAATCTAAGTTCCTGAAACTTTGGGGCCTCATCCCTTGCCAAACCACTTGCTTCCATAATTAATCCTATCCTGCCTGCAGGCCATATCCCTAAGGCCTGGAAAACTGCCAGAGTTTGTCCCAATCTTCAAAAGTGGGGACAAAAAACACTATCTCAAACTACAGGCCAATCTCTCTTCTCCCAATACTATCCACAGTCATGGAAAAAATATTCACTCCCAATTAAGCCATTATTTTACCCATACAAATTTCCCTATCCAATCCCTATCTAGTTTTTACCCCAAACACTCCACTGTAACTATTCTGCCCAAAAATATTGAAATGCCTTGTATATAATGCATACCTTATTCACTCATGTAACTGCTTTTGCAACTATGTATCCCCTGTATTTAACCCTATGCACAAGACACACCCACAAATGAGAGGTGACTCCCAACTTCACCCCTTCCTGGTAAACCCATTCTAGATTACACAGCACTTTTTTTGACAATAACCACTGCTTACGGACACCTTTGGAAAAAATAAATGGTTAAAAGTTATTACATACATCACATATTCAGTTAATAGACAAATGATTTTGTATAAGACTTCACACTAATGTCTTGCTTTATATAATCTCTTTGCACAGTGCTGAGCACACGGTCAGCTTTATAATTTTAAAGACACTCTGCATATTCATCTGACTAAAGGAAAAAATAATTTTATAAGAGTTGTTTCTGTGCAAAGAGCCATTTTGTTTCTGGGCGTTTCGCCAATTGACCCTGAAAAGATAAGATAACGGCACACCACGGCTTCTTCCTGAAAATAATTATTAGATTGAAACTTTCGCTTAAAGTTCAAATACATGGAGCTTTATCCAGAGCCCTAAGAACTACATTTTTTATGGCCTCTTAAAAATTAACCCACAGGCTTTTATATAGCTGAGGTTTATATAACTTCTTAACACACAAATAACTCCACATGCTCATGCTATCTCCCTACACTCAGTTCTTTTTGATGCCTTCTGTTTTGAACTGTCACAGTTTCACTGACTTCATTCATTACAAATTTATGCTATCCTGTTGCAATTCTGTCCTTTCTCAAGCTACACACACCTATTTCTCTCCATTAATCAACACTCACAAGTCTAACCCTCACTAACTCTTCCTTCATCTCATCTCAGGACTTTTTTGACTATTTTAAGAAAGAGGTTGCCTCCATACTCCAGAAAAATCCCTCTTTTTCCTCCTATCCTACTTTGCTTCCTACTCTCTTCCTGCTTTCCTTGACTCTTTTTCCACTGTCTCAAAAGAGAATGTCACCATCACTGTTGATCTCCTTTCTCCCTCTACTCTGCTACATTTCCATTCTCCTTAAAACATGTAATAGTTATACCATGACTCAAAAATAGCAAGCTTGACCTGACCTGTCTTTCTAACTACTGAACTTGTCTTGTATTCTCTTGCTTGCTCCATTTTCTCAACACCCATTCTCTCCTTAACCCCCTACAATCTGATTTCTGCACTGCTTCCTCCATGGAGACAATTCCCACTAAAATAACTGCTTGTATTCTCTTGCTGCCCATGACAGAGGTCATTACACTCTGCTCCTATTACTCTCTGAAGCATTTGCCTCTGTGGACCCCACTCTTCTCTTTTCTCTGTACACACTCTCTCTAAGTGACCTAATAACATCTCTTGTGTTTAAATATCACCACTATGCTGACAACACCCTCATTTACTTTTCAACCCCTGACCTTACACCTGCCATACAAAACTAAGTTTCTGAATGTCTCACTGTTATCTCATCCTGGAAGGCCCTCTTTTGCCTTAAACTTAACATGGCAAAAACAGAGTTCCTCATACTTCCCCTGACCCTATTATCTCCTTCCACATCTCTCTTGAATCTTCCATCCAGTAGCCTAAGCACACTGCTTAGGGGTCATTCCCTGCTCCTCTCTCATATTCTCCTCTTTCATTCAAAACATTTCTATAACTGTCGCTTTTTCCTCCACAATATCACAAAGATACACCTGTTCCTCTGTTGCTCAACTATTAAAAACTCTGATACAGATCCTCATTCTCTCCCATCTTGATAACTGTAATCCCCTGCTATCCCGCCTTCCTGACTTTCACCTGTCTTCCCTACTATCTATCCCAAACACTGCTGCCAGAATCACTCTACTCTTTAAACTCTGATTCTGCGTTTCCCCTCCTGAAATTCCTCTCCTGGCTTCTAATCAAATCCTACTGCTTCTGTATGCTCTCCCTACCTACCAATTAGATTGTAAGCTCCTCAGAGCAGGGACTTCTGTTTGCTCAACTTGAACTGTTACTTTTATGTCTGGATCACTTATTCCATGACCTCTTACCTTTACCATTTGATACCTATATGATTACGACGTGCACCACTCCTGTGAAGCGCTGTGCATATTAATGGCGTTATATACATAAAAACATACAATATATACTTCAAACAATGCTTATGAGCTGTTACCTGCATTTTTGAACACAAAATATTCCCAAACATATCTTAATCCTATAGAAATAAAATTGAAATGTGTTTTTACTGGTTAAACACAATACAGAACACACACAATACAAAAAACTTCTCTCGTACACAGCCAAACAACATCACAAAAATAACAAACAAATAAAAGAAAAAATATTTCTCCCCTATTACCCAACAATTTCACCCTGCAACTATATTAAAAATTCCCTTCTCTTTCTTTACTCTCATAAATAACCTGACTTTAAAACTACTCTGATGCTCTGGAGCTTTTGAGTTAAAGTTCGTATCTTAGCACTTTTCTCGTGCTGGAGAAAAAAGTGGGGGCAAGCTCTGTGCTGCTGCGTTTCTGATTCTCTTTCTTTCCGACATTTTATTTCATTGTGAGCAAAAAATATTCATGTTTTCGTACGTACTTGCAAGTTTTTTGGATGGTGATTTGTGCACACAGGTGATACTTAGCATGGTTTATCTTTCACACAGGTAATCATTCAGGAAAAATTCATTAGGGTATCAAATCCATCTAGCCACTCTCCATTAGGGGCGCAACAATTTTACTTGCCGGCACCGAAACTTGAGTTTATATCAGGAAATGATTTATAACCACTTATTGCATGTGGGGAAATGGAAGGAAAAGCTTATACGTTCACAACTGATTTCTGCGGCGTCCGGCAGCCGGGCATGCCATGCATGATTTTAGCCACAAAAACCTCATAAAATCCAAAGATTTATACTACCACAGACACACAGGGATTACTGAAATTTAGAAGGTTCCATTATGAACCCTTGCGTTCGCATTCTTACGAATAAGAAAACCGGTGCGGCTGCTCATAGGTTCACGCTTCCTTCTATAGTAATTTATTGCAAACAAACTTTTTTCATTGGGGTGGCATGTTTTTCACTGGGACTTGCATATGTATTTTCATTGGCTCTTCTTGTTCTCTGTATCCATTCTTTATTATTTTTGTCTGCAGACACACAACCTCTAACGGCAAATTTTTAGAACTTTGGTTTCCCATTATTCTCCTGTTATAGTAATCACATTTAATTGACCTGTACAATACACCTGATACAATAATCAGTGCAAGCTGATTGCGTACAACTCTTTTGGCATGTTATTGTTCTGAAATATGCAAATAAGGACCTGTCACAAGACTGTTCCCCAATCATATTTTTTCACCATAACTATACCCAAGAAAAACACTTGAATTACTTCAGCAGGTCCAACCCAGTCCTGATAAACCTTATACTTTTATAACATGGATACAGATAAGAACTTCTAAATAGATATCCATAAATAAACTCACTTGGTATGTTAATGACAAAACAGAGCAAATGTACAATCAGGGACCCTTCCTGCTCAGACAACAAAAATATTTATCACAACCCAGGACAGTCTGGAAAACAATCCCTTAAGCATACAAACACTCACCTTCATCACCAAAACACCAAAAAAAAATACGGGACTCTCACCTTAATCCCAATAAAACTTAACAACTATAACACTTTAAAATGGATACAGGAACAGACAAATAAACTTATTTGACACTGCTAGGTAAAACCGTCAACACAGATTGAGACACCCTTCAAAACACCTCTCTCTACACATCACTCAAAACAACTTTTTAAACTCAGGCTTTCCTCAAAAGGTGCCTTTTACCTTGATTCTTACGAGCGCTCAGCTTTGAGTGACCGAGGAGTGTTTTTTTTGAGGTGCTCAGCTTCCGGTATTTTTTGGGTTTCTATTCGGTGTGCCATCTGAGAAAGTTGTGAAAAAAAAACACAAGTCTGAGGATATATTTTGCTGAATGACAAATAAGTTTATTGCTTTGTGCGGTGCACACGCAGTGGAGAGTTTCAAAATAAAACTCTTCCAACGACATGGTGGCATACAGGCCTTATTTATACACAAAATACTAAACCCACGCCCCCTATACAAGGTTGCGTGTCGTCACTACGTAAACAAAATATGAACATGAAAACATCGAGTTAATAACATTATGAAGCTAAAACATAGTCTAAAGCAATCCTTAGTGACGACACGCAACCTTGTATAGGGGGCTGGTGGGTTTAGTATTTTGTGCATAATAGGCCTTATGCCCACCATGTCGTTGGAGAGTTTTATTTTTTAAACTCTCCTCTGCATGTGCAGCACCCACAGCAATAAACTTATCTGTCATTCTGCAAAATATATCCTCAGACTTGTGTTTTTTATTCACAACTTTCTCAGTGCGCCCCGAATAGAAAACCCAGAATCCGGACACTGGCCCCTGAAAAAACACTCCTCGGTCACTCAAATCCTAGCGCTCGTAAGAATCAAGGTAAAAGGCACCTGAGTTTAAAAGTTGTTTTGATGGTGTGTAGAGATATGTGTTTTGAAAGGGTGCTTCAATCTGTGTTGACAGGTGTACCTAGCAGTTTCAATAAGTTTATTTTCTAACAAACCAAAGATAGTACAGCACCTCTGTCTCACAGCTACAGATATAAGCCAAATACCAGTGTAGGAAATATGAATAATTAATGACACTAATAATAAACTGAAAATATAGCAACAATAGCCAATACGCAATGCAAGAATAAATATTCACCATAGAAAATCAAGAATATTGTAAAAGACCAGACATATGCGATATCAGATTCAATCAGTGAACAAGTTAACAAAACCCTCTTCCTGGTGCCCTGTCGAGTGCTTGGGGCCCCCAAGCACTTGACAGGGCACCAGGAAGAGGGTTTGCTTATACTTCTTCACTGATTGCATCTGATATCTGCATATGCTCTGTGTCTTTTACAAAATTCTGATTTTCTCTATGGTGATATTTATTCTTGCATTGGCGTTATTGGCTATTGTTGCATATTTTCAGTTTATTATTAGTGTCATTAATTATTCATATTCCCTATACTGGTATTTGCGTAATCTGTAGCTTGAGACAGAGAGTGCTGTACTATCTTTGGTTTGTTAGTACTTCTGAAGGGAATTAGGGTCCCTTCCAGTTCCGTGCACCCTGCAACCTTGCTGAGTCATTGTGTCAGAGTGCTGTCTATCACCCCCCCTTTCTACCAAGTTTATTTGTCTGTTCCTGTATCCATTTTAAAGTGATATAGATGTTAAGTTTTATTGGAATTAAGGTGAGAGTCCCGTTAAAGTTTTGGTGTTTTGGTGATGAAGGGAGTGTTTGTATGCTTAAGGGATTGTTTTTCAGACTGTCCTGGCTTGTGATAAATATTTTTGTTGTCTGAGCAGGAAGGGTCCCTTTTGTACATTGGCTCTGTTTGTCATTAACATACCAAGTGAGTTTATTTATGGATATCTGTTTAGAGGTCTTATCTGTATCCATGTTATAAAAATATAAGGTTTATCAGGACTGGGTTGGACCCTCTGAAGTAATTCAAGTGTTTTTCTTGGGTATAGTTATGGTGGAGAAAAAACAAATCAGAACATAACATGCCAAAGAGTTGTACGCAATCAGCTTGCGCTGATTATTGTATCAGTGTATGGTACAGGTCATTAAATGTGATTACTGTAACAGGAGAATAATGAGAAACCAAAGTTCTCAAAATTTGCCGTATGTTGTGGTTGTCTGCAGACAAAATAATAAAGAATGGATACAGAAACAAGAAGAGACAATAAATATGGGCAATGAAAATACACATGCAAGTCCCAAGGAAAAAAGTTTGTTTGCAATAAATTACTATGGAAGGAAGCGTGAACCTATGAGCAGCCGCACTGGTTTTCTTATTCGTAAGAATGCGATGCAAGGGCTCATAGTGGAACCTTCTAACTTTCATAATCCCTGTTTGTCTGTGGTAGTATAATCTTTGGATTTTATGAGGTTTTTTGTGGCTAAAGTTGGCATGGCATGCCCGGCTGACCGATGCCGCAGAAATCAGTTGTGAACTTATCAGCTTTTCCTTCCATTTCCCCACATGCAATAAGTGGTTATAAATCATTTCCTGATATAAACTCAAGTTTCGGGTGCGCAAGTAAAATTGTTTGCGCCCTTAATGGAGAGTGGCTAGATGGATTTGATACCCTAATGAATTTTTCCTGATGATTACCTGTGTGAAAGATAAACCATGCTAATATCACCTTGCAAGTACGTACGAAACATGAATATTATTTGCTCACAATGAAATCAAATGTCGCAAAAGAGAATCAGAAACGCAGCAGCACAGAGCGTGCCCCCACCTTTTTCTCCAGCCGAGGAATGTGCTAAGATAAACTTTAACTCAAAGCTCCGGAGCATCAGAGTAGTTTTAAATCAGGTTTTATGAGAGTAAAAAGAGAAGGGAACTTTATAGTTGCAGGTAAAATTGTTGGGTAATAGGGAGAAATTTCTTTCTTTTTATTTGTTGTTATTTTTGTGATGTTGTTTGGCTGTGTATGAGAGACGTTTTTTGTATGTGTTTGTTCTGTATTGTGTGTGTAACCAGTAAAACACATTTCAATTTTATTTCTATGGGGATTATAGGTATGTTTTGGGAATATTTTTGTGTTTAAAAAATGCGGGTAAAAGCTCATAAGCATTGTTTGAAGGATATATTGTATTGTATGTTTTTATGTATATAACGCCATTAATATGCACAGCGCTTCACAGGAGTGTATGCGTCGTAATCATATAGGTAGCAAATGGTAAAGGTAAGAGGTCATGGAAATAGTGATCCAGACTAAAAGTAACATTAAGGAAGAGAAGTCCCTGCTCTGAGGAGCTTACAATCTAATTGGTAGGTAGGGAAAGTGTAACAGAGATAGTAGGATTTGATTAGAGGCCAGGGAGGAATTTCAGGAGGGGAAACGCAGAATCAGAGTTTAAAGATAGAGTGATTCTGGCAGCAGCAGGTTTGGGATAGATAGTAGGGAAGACAGGTGAAAGTCAGGAAGGCGGGATAGCAGGGATTACAGTTCAAGATGGGAGAGAATAGGGTCTGTATCAGAGTTTTTAACAGTTGAGCAACAGAGGAACAGGTGTATCTTTGTGATATTGTGGGAAAAAAAAGTGACAGTTATAGAAATGTTTGAATGAAGAGGAGAATATGAAGAGGAGTTGGAGTGATCCCTAAGCAGCGTGCTTGGGCTACTGGATGGAAATTCAAAGAGTATGGGAAGGAGATAGTAGGGTAGGTTTGGGAGAAGTATAGGAACTCTGTTTTTTGCCATGTTAAGTGTAAGGCAAAGAGGGCCTTCCAGATGAGATAACAGAAGGACATTCAGAAACTTAGGTTTTATGGCAGTGTAAGGTCAGGGGTTGAAAAGTAATGAGGGTGTCGTCAGCATAGTGGTGATATTTAAATCCAAGAGATGTTATTAGGTCACCTAGAGAGAGTGTGTACGAGAAAAGAGAAGAGTGTGGTCCACAGAGTCAATTGCTGCAAAGTAATATGAGCAGAGTGTAATGACTCCTGTCTTGGGCAGCATATAGGTCATCATTTATTTTAGTGAGATTGTCTCCGTGAGGGACATTGCAGAAGTCGATTGTAGAAGGTTAGGGAAGAATGGGTGTTTGAGAATTGGAGCAAGCAAGAGAATACAAGACAAGTTCAATAGTTAGAAAGACAGGTAGGTCAAGCTTGCTATTTTTGAGTCATGGTATAACTATTACATGTTTTTTATGGAGAATGGAAATGTAGCAGATTAGAGGGAAGAGGAGATCACATTATGGTGACACTCTCTTTTGAAACAGTGGAAAAGAGTCAAGGAAAGCAGGAAGAGAGTAGGAAGCAAAGTAGGATAGGAGGAAACAGAGGGAATTCTGGTGCATGGATTCCAACCTCTTTCTTAAATAGTCACAAAAGTCCTGAGGTGAGATGAAGGAAGAGTTTGTGTGGGTTAGACTTGTGAGGTTTGATTAATGGAGAGAAATAGGTTTTGTGTAGCTTGAGAAGGGACAGAATTGCAACGGATAGCATACATTTGTAGTGAATGAAGTCAGTGAAACTATGACAGTTCAAAACAGAAGGCATAAAAGAACTGAGTGTAGGGAAATAGCATGAGGTGTGGAGTTATTTCTGTGTTAAGAGTTATATAAACCTCAGCTATATAAAAGCCTGTGGGTTAATTTTTGAGAGGCCATAAAAATGTAGTCTTAGGGCTCTGGATAAAGCTCCATGTATTTAAACTTTAAGCGAAAGTTTCAATCTAATAATTATTTTCAGGAAGAAGCCGTGGTGTGCCGTTTATCTTATCTTTTCAGGGTCAATTGGCGAAACGCCCAGAAAACAAATGGCTCTTTGCCTGGAAACAGCTTTGAAAATCATTTGTCCTTTAGTCAGATGATAATGCAGAGTGTCTTTAGAATTTAAGACTGACCTTGTGCTCACACTGTGCAAAGAGATTATATAAGCAAGACATTAGTGTGAAGTTTATTACAAAATCATTTGTCTATTAACTGAATATGTGATGTATGTTATAACTTTTAACCATTTATTTTTTCCATGGTATTGTCAAAATGCTGTGTAAGCAGTGGTTTTGTCAAAATTGCTGTGTAATCTAGAATGGGTTTACCAGAGGGGTGAATTGGGAGTCACCTCTCATTTGTGGTGTGTCTTGTGCATAGGTTAAATACAGGGGATACATAGTTGCAAAAGCAGTTACATAAGTGAATAAGGTATGCATTATATACAGGCATTTCAATTTTTTAGCAGAATAGTTACAGTGGAGTGTTTGGGTAAAAGCCATATGGGATTGGCTAGGGAAATTTGTATGGTAAAATAATTGCTTAATTGGGAGGGAATTTTTTCCATGACGTGGATTATTGGGAGAAAGAGATTGGCCTGTAGTTTGAGACAGTGTTTTTTTGTCCCCACTTTTGAAGCTTGGGACAAACTCTGGCAGTTTCCCAGGTCTTAGGATATGGCCTGCAAGAAGGTTGAATTATTATGGAAGCAAGTGGTTTGGCAAGGGATGAGGCCCCAAAGTTTCAGGAACTTAGATTGTATCAAAGTCAGGTTCACATTGGCTACTTAGTTTTAATTTGAGGAACATGTAATAGGGATACCTCTGTCTATATGTGGATGCTAAGCAGGAGTAAACTCATTGATACAAGAATTATTCATAGGTTAGAAAATTCTCCCTGTGAGACACTTATGGGAGGACTTGTGACTATCAGCAGTCCAAGGAACGAATTAAGGACCATGTTATTGGTAATAAAACCAATAAGTTGTATACAACTATACATTTTTTGAGTCTCTTTAGGCAAAGTTGAAAGTGCACCTACTCGAGATGGGGTTAATAGTCCCATATTTCCTCGCGCAAGCATGCTCTTCACCCCAGGTGAAAAAGCCTAAAGTAACCATCAATACAGCAATTAAAGTGGCAGAGTTCTTTTTTCTGGACCCAAAGCACGTAAAGCTCATTCCAGCTCCACCAAACGTTCCAGCGCCACCAAGACCAAAGTCACCTAAAGCACAGCCCCACAAGTTAACGTCTTGCCGAGTCAAACTCTAACCGTTAACCAACGAGGAAATAAGACACCAGGCTAAGGCTGGTTTTATCAGAGCATTTCATTTTTTCAAAGACTCAATATTTTTATTTTTAGAGTGTGTGAGTTAGAAATTTAAGTGTATGTACAATTGAGCCTTGATGGGTGGATTGGTTTCCTGGAAGCGTGGCTTGTGAAAGCTCTTGTATGTGTACGTCGTCACTCTCTATGTATGTGTCCATATGCAGCAAAACTTTGATCCAGAAGTGTGTTGCACCTCCACCGAAAGGAGGGTGTCACCCAGGGGTGTGGGTCAGCCACAGGAAAGGATCATAAGTCAGCCATGTTGACCATCGCAGACATTGTCTGTTCTGATATTGTGAGTGAATGATGTATATAATGCGTGCAGGGGTGAGGATCATGCATTTCGCTTCCACAGATACCAAACCCCCTCAATTCTCAGTAATAGAATGTTGTGATGATTCTGAAAATATGATGTAAGAGATAGATGCAATTTCTTTTATCTAGCAACTGCATATCCAGAAAGGTTGCTTGCATAAAATAAGTTTTAGTATTATGTGTATAATTTCTGTATTTTTTCCAATTTTTTAAGGGAACCTCTTTAAGGGTGTATCACACACTAGGACACAAGAATCAATTTATGGGTCAAGTGTCTCCACCAATCAATAAACCTGTGTATAAATGTATGTTCATTCAGATAACATTTACAGGAAGGATGTAGCTCTAATTTTGCAATTTTTAATTTCATCATTAAACCAAGACAGGTTTCAGATTAGGCTTATGGCCTTACAAAACAGAATTGCTTTAGACTATGTTTTAGCTTCAAAAGGAGGGGTAATGTATGTGTCCTTAATTGAGGAACAATGTTGTGTTTTTATTCCAGATCAGAGTAGCAATGTGCAGCATGAACTAGATAAAATAGAAGGGATTCAAAAGAGGCTTAGAAAGGAAGATGGGATGGAATGGGACCCTCTGGGGTTAGGTGAATGGCTTAAATCACTTGGAGCAATTTTTTTTGAATGTTTTGTGTGTTTGGGGGTGTTACTTGTTGTCATATATGTGGGTGTCACGTGTTGCAAAGGTATGATCCACAAGTGTGCGACCCCCTTCCCCATCTGATGCCACTTTACAGATGCCAGAAACAGCAGTCCCTTGAAGAAAGAAAGATGCCGATCACAGTTATTCAACTCCAAAAGACATATTGGCCGCAGCGCCTTACGAGACTATGACAGTGAAGGGCACGCGCCCTTGTCCTCTGAGTTTCCCTGGACTATCACCATAAACAGAATTCTCAAAACAATGTTTTAAGAATAAAAAAGGAGGGAGTGACAAAGTGAAATATGACGTAAGGGGTGTGGGGGGGGTCTGACATAACAGCACTGGGATCTATGCAACCATTTTAAGTCAGCATCCATTTTAGGGTATTGTCTGTATGAAAGTTGGTATGGAAGTTAGTTTAAAATACATTTTTTTCTGCTGAAGTCCAATTGATATTGAGCGGTTCACTTAAGCCACAATACCTTGAGCAGAGAGAAAGTGCCAATGTATGAAAATATGAGACAGATAGGCACTTCTTCCTCTTGCATCCGAGGGGGGGGTGAAGTTCTGTATGTAGAGTAAAAGTCCCCGGCTTGTATAGGAATATTAGCTGAGTCATTTCATTTCATTTCATTTGGCATCCTATAATAATGCTTTACTCAATGTTCAGTTCATATTTTGTTTTACGTATGGACGACACGCACACCTTGTATAGGGGGCGTGGGTTTAGTATTTTGTGCATAATAAGGCCTGTATGCCACCAGTGTCGTTGGAGGGTTTTTTTTGAACTCTCCTCTGCGTGTGCACCTTACAAAGCAAAACTTATCTGTCATTCTGACGCAAAATATATCCTCAGACTTGTGTTTTTTTATTCACAACTTTCTCATTATTACTACTAAAGCGGTCTGTAAGAAGAAAAAGTTGCAGATCCCTGCCCTACTCACCATGGTAGAAGTTAACATGCAGTCGTTTGTTTACATAGTTGTATTATTGGCTAATCAGGTGGCATTACCTTTACCAGGGGGGCTGATCCGCCCGAGAAAAAGAATTAGAAAAGCAGCACAAACACCAGTCCCACTCCTCCAGTTTAAAGAATGTGAGAGACAATACCAGACAGGAAGTTAACTAGCTCCATAGTGTCAAATTAGGTTCAAAAGCAGGTTACAAATAGGGAAAGAGAAGGACATTTTTTAAACTTCGTTTGCAGTATCAACTGTTTTGTTTTCTTATTATTAGGATAAGTCAGAAGATGTGTTTTTGAGAGGAAGTGTGAAATTAATGCTTGTGTATGTGCTTCTTTCTTTCTGTCTGTGTGTAACCAGTAGTATATTCAATTTTATTTGTTCCTGATTAGGATATGTTTGGAATATTTAAAAAAAAACAAATTGCTGGTACAACAACAATAAACTGTCCAAACTATATGTCAAGAATGTATCTGCCCTTCTAATGTACCGTCGTTTGATTTTTGGGATGCCATAAAAATTTAGTCTGCATTTGGGCTGTGGAAGAAGCTCCATTTTTGTACACTTTGAGCTTCTCATATGTACAGTGTATATTACAAAACCAGCAGTTAATATTATTTGAAAAGCTGTTGTTATCGGCTGCCCTAAGGACATTTGACCAATGCGCAGGCTGGCTGTGCGCCGGATGAGCAAGCTCTGAAATTATTATTTTAATCAAATGAATAATGCTGAGTGTCTTTCTGTATGCACTGTCCACAGATGTGCTCGGTGCTTCACAAAGAAATTTCAGTACAGGAAAGTGTGTGGAGTAGTGTGCAGAAATCCATTCCGCAGCACCGCACAGGTAAGCAGTGTGTCTGTGAGCCGCCGGGAACCATGTGACCGGAGCAGGAGTGTTCCTATTAGACAGACGCCTGTCTAATAGAATGCACCTGCTCCGGTCACATGGTTTCCCGGCGGCTCCACACACACACACTGCTAACCTCTGCTGGTGCTGTGCAATAGAATTCCTGCAGCTCCCACGCTGGTTTGAAGAGACACTTCCTCGGATGCTGCCACCACCACAGGACCGTCGCTGCTGTTCCTAGATGTCGCCGCCACCCTGCAGTATGCCAAAACCAGGTAACTATTTGATTTGGTCGGTGAAAGGGTTAAAATGATTAATCTGTCCTCATGTTCGCTGTCTTCCATTTGTGTTGCTGTAAGTTCAGTTTTTTACTGAGCCTTTTTAGAAAACTGAACTCTGAACCAGTTTTGTTACTCAGCAAGAGCCTTATCTTTCTTTGAGATGTTTGTTAAGTAAACAAGCCACAGCTGAAGATCCCAGCTAGATGGACATAAACAAGGTCTTCTTTACAGATAACAAGTTAAAAGACACGATACCTAAATTTCTGGTTTCCATCAGAAATAATGCTGATGACTGTAATCTCTGTTATGTCCTAGAAAACGCTTTTGTAAAAGCCTATAAAATGCTTGCACCTAATAAAATTAGAAGTGAAGAGAGAACTGCTTTGTGTCGTAAATCTTAATTTCTGACTTGTGAACTCAGGGCGATGGCCAAATTTCTCCCTGGGTTGAGCTGTTCATGAGTCATGACCAGAGAAAGTCTTAAATTTATTCAGCCGGGTACCCGTTACCCGTTATTTTTTTCCAAATCACTAGCCGGTACAAACACTAGTGTGGAGTCCTATACAAAATCATTTGTCTAATATATATTTAACTGATATGTATGTATTTGATACTTTTGACCATTTTTTTCTCTCCAAAGGTGTCCCATTTTGAATCCCTCTCAGCAAAACCAATTTTATTTTTGCATTTTAATGGTACCTGTTAGAGAAATGTAGCGGATAATTTGATATCAGATTATATTTCCCCCAGCATGAGGTTTTATAATGCAAATCACCTACCCAAGGTTGTCTGGTCTTTCTTCAAGCAGCATGTTCACCAATTCTAACGCTGAACATATAGTAATCTGCTAGACGCATGGCTACTTCCTCATCAATAGACCGGTTTTTGAAGTAGCAAGCACACACGAACAGAAAAAGATCACAAGGGCAATGCTTTTGCCGATTCTACTGCTAACAAGCGGCCGATGCTGGATGTTCCAGGCCTATGCTATCACTAGGAGGAGGGGACCACAGGTGTGGGTTAAAAAGTTATTTATTGATTAACCCACACCTTGCTGGTCCCCTCCCTCCTGTTTTGGCTGTGCAACTGCTGCAATCCCATTTCCCTTCTACAGCAACTCTGAGCGTGATGCACGCACCATAGGAAGCTGCAATCGTGAGTATGGTTTGTCTCCTCCATGTGAGAACTGTTGATCATATCAGTGTTGCAGCTAAAGTATTTAGTTCAGCAGCTTACACAACATTATTGGTATATTAACCCTTTATTAACTCTTGCCTATGGACTATTATCCTATAAAATCACTGCTGCACTTAAACACTGGGTCCAATACTCCTCCATTATTCCTGCTTCATATGCTTCCTGTACACACAGATATGTGGACAATTCAATTCATCAAGTGGAATAGAGTCCAACTTGGATGAGCACTGTTTATTGGGACTTGTCCAAAACCCCCTTTTTACTTGCTATCACTACACCCACCAATCCATAACACACACCATTACCCAACACTTGATTCTATTCTCTCTTTTATAAACAGTTTAACAACAGAGTTGTCCGGACTGGACAAGCAAGGTTCAACAAAAAGGGAATTTTGGTACGGCCCTAACACACAACCAGTTTATACCTCCCTCTTTAGAGCCTTATATTATTGTGGCCCATGGGTTTATCCCATTCAGATGGGGGGGAATGCGGCTATCCTCAGAAATGAAATTTGCAACACACACTTGGCCCTAAGGGTAAAAAGATTTTTGCTCGCATGCAACTCTGCCGTGCAAACATTGATAACGATGTTTCTGTTAGTTCATGGAAAAATCATGTGCACAGGTCCATTTGTAATTTACAAATTGAATTCATTAAAATACAACGCAGTTACACTATCAAATTGTTGGTTGTTGTTTGCATGTTCTCAGGAGGGTTTGAAGCATACGCTTGTCAGCAACGGACGCACACTCCAGTGGCTAAAAGGCTACTACATTGATTTCAACCCAGATATGTGAACTAGCCTCAACATATTTGTTCAGCCTAAGGCACACATTTCCTGCCGCTATAGTCCAGGATTCTGCTAAGGTCTAAGTATTCTATCATTACACTGCCCATACCATCCTCAGAGCGCAAGGGAAAGTTGAGACTATGGGGTCCTAAAAACAAATTAGCACACTTTGTGCTGAAACAAAATTGGCAATGCCGGATGCGCCCTTCCCTTAATAGCGCTTATGTCAACATAGTACTCCACAAGGCAAAAACTAAATAACCCTACATGAAATTATAACGGTAGGCCATGGTTAGTCTCTGTGCACAATTAGCATTAATGTTGTATGATCATCTCTCATCCACTGATGATTTAATCAGTGTGTATTGTGTAGATTTAATGAAATCTCTTAAGTCTCTCACCTCAGTTACAATCAGTAATCTACAAGGAGAAAACAAGCAGCAGCATCTCAGTGAAGGCGATGGGTAATTGTCAAGCATTTTCTACGCAAGAACGCTCTTCATCCCAATGGAACGGCCCAAATTCAAGATAGTATCCTCTCCCCACCAATCCACACTTAAAGTGGCAGAGATCTCTTCCTGGATCCATGTAACGCACGTGAAGCTCGTCCCCAGCACTACCCACGCCGCAGTCACGTTAGCGTTTGAAGGGCAAAATAAACTACCGACCATTAACCCCTGGGGGAATAAGACTCCAGGCAAGGCCGGGTCTTATCCAAACAATGTATTTTTCCTTTCTTTCAGGACTCAATAATTTATTTTTATTCTTTGAGTGTGTTTAAGTAGAATTAGTGTATGCATCCATTGGGCCTGCGAAGTATCGCCGCAAGAGATGACAAAATTGTAGTGGGAATGCTCTGCGAGCTTGTCATTAATACAAATTTTTCTATGGTCCCGGTATTTCACAGATACCAAACACCATGTACCAGGCAACACTCAGTAAACACCATCTCACCCACACAATATCACTAATTATCTCAACCGTTACAACCTCCGGATAAGTGAGACCTACATTTACCCCCTTGGGAAAAAGACATATGTTTTTTTGGGCACATGTAGAACAGTGTACAATAGATCTGGTATTCCACGATCTTGCTGGGTATGTGGGTAGTGTCCTCATAACACAGGAATCACCGTGGATTGCATCCTTTACTCATGAAAGTTAACACCACCTGCAGTTAATGAAATGCCACGATTACCCGAAATGTTGAAAGGAAAATTCTCCAGAAAAATATAGCAGGATACCCTTGATGAATACAATCCCAATGAAGTTGTTACATAAGATGCACATACCGGCAACATCCCTAAGGTCAGAGCGCCCTCCTAAAAACAATAGTAGGATCGCAGAGAGGAAAAATGTTTAGGCAAACAATCCAGTTTAATAGCACACTTTACTACACAAACTTCAATCAATTGCTCCTGCATGTACGCATGGGGACCCCACACCAATCCGACACTCTCCAATGTAGCAGCCTTCCTTCACAATACACCACGGATCACCACCGGAAACGGAAACCGGAAAGTGAACCCCGCGAGTGACTGTAGGCTAGGCGGGTCTGTCTCGCGAGAGTGGCCGAGCTTAGCTACGGCTGAGCACTTAAGGTCGATGAATCCTAAAGGGACCGTCTAGTGTTGGGATTCTTCCAAACAAACAGGTATCACACCTAAACCTGGACTGTGTGAACCTTGCAAAACCCTAAAACGTTAATTAGCGCTTCATCAGAAGATCAAGTGGAAGTGCTCCCTCCTACCAATGAGACTTATTTCCAACTAGGAATCCATGTATAAAGAACAAGGCCAATTTCCTATGGTACAATCATAGAAACTGTACACTAAATCTGACACATACAGAGCGATACAAAAGGCAGCCACGAGATATAGCTGAAAACACATCTTTATCAGCAGACACATTTTTCGCAGATGTCGAAATTTAGTCTACCCCGTGGAGTATATTTGGCTCTGGGGAAATGGGCATATAGAATACTACCTTGTAATGGATAGGGTCTTGTTATATAGAAAAGTGTGTCTCTGCTTTTACTACCCCCAAGAACTAACCTAAGGCATCTCAGACACAAGAGAGACAACACCCAACTTCAGGGCTTAAAATGGTTTATGGAAAGAACAGTGTTTGGCTAATTTATTCTCCAAATGTAGGAGTTGGGTTGCAATATGACAGACTCAATGTACTTGTAGATGTACTAGATGATGTTCTAATTACAAAACTACAAGCGATTGCAATCACTAAAACCAAGAGCAGGTAAAATAGAACTATGGCCCTACAAAACAGAATGGCTTTAGACTATGTTTTTGGCCCTCAAAAGTAAGAGTATGTGCCCTAATTAAAGAACAATGTTGTGTTGTTTTTATCCAAGTTCAGAGTGGCAAAGTGCGCTGAACTAGACCAAATAGAAGAGATTCAAGAAAGACTTATAATGGGCGGTGACACTGAATGTGGGACCTTTGGGTTGGCAGATAGCTTGGATCATCTGGGAGCAAAAATGGTAATGCCTTGCTGTGTGTGTTAGTGGTACTTGTTTTGTCATATATGTGTGTCACGTGCTGTAAAGGTATGATCCAAATGGTGCTACACCTTCTTCCACTCTGACTCCACTTTGGTAGATGCTAACAGAAGCAGTCCCCTGAGAAAGAAGATACCAATGGCAGTGATCTAACTCCTCAAACATTCAGCCGTAGTGCCAGATACGGTCTATGCAGCAAACGGGCAGGCACCTCTGTCATGGAGAGTGGGTATTAAAGTGGTTACACCCATTTGGCTACCCCCTTTCTTCTACACCTGGAAGGCGAGGGATTTAATACTGGAATGATGTCCAGTAACTGTGTTTATAAGCCCCTGCTTCAGCACCAAATGTGTATTCCGCACTCCCCTGTGACTATGTGTTTTCCCATTCCAGTGTCTGTACCAACAACACACACTGGGATCCATCCGGGAGGGAAATGTTAAATTAGTTTAGTGATTATAGCCATTGTTTCTCTTTCCTGCCTTGCAAGCCCATTTTGCAGTTTCTCTCATAGGTCGCCATTTGCAGCTCCATGTAATCCTATGAAGATTCCCGCAATTTGGGCCCGTTCCTCGTAGAAGACCTGCAGTGGTGCCCGAGAGGAGGAGCGGCGGTTCCCCAATGAATGTCAATGTAAGCCATACATTTCAATGGGGATTCCTCCCGACTCAACATCAGGAACAGATGGCAGCCTTACCAAACCGCAGAGGTCCGGCAAAAGCGAACATTGCATTGAAGAGAGCTTTTGAAAAAAAAAAAGAAAAGCACGAGGCCCAAGTTTCAGGACTTAGATTGTATCAAAGTCAGGTTCACATGGCTACTTAGTTAATTTGAGGAACGATTAGACTAATAGGGAATACCTCTGTCTATATGTGGATGCATAAGACAGGAGACAACTTGATACAAGAATTTATTCATAGGTAGAATTATCTCCTTGAGACACTTATGGGAGACTTGTGACTATCACAGTCCAGGAAAACGAATTAAGGACCATGTTATTGGTAATAAAACAATAAGTTGTATCAACTAATACATTTTTTTAGTCTTCTTAGGCAAAGTGAAGTGCACCTACTCGAGATGGGGTTAATAGTCACATATTTCCTGCGCAAGCATGCTCTTCATCCAGGTGAAAAGCCTAAAGTAACCTCATACAGCAATAAAGTGGCAGAGTTCTTTTTTTTCTGGACCCAAAGCACGTAAAGCTGTTCCAGCTCCACCAACGTTCCAGCAGCCCACCAAGACAAAGTCACCTAAGAAAGCAACACCAGTTAACGTCTTGCCGAGTCAAAACTCTAACCGTAACCAGAGAGAAATAAGACACCGGCTAAGGCCTGGTTTTATCAGAAGCATTTCATTTTTTCAAAGACTCAATATTTTTATTTTTAGAGTGTTAAGTTAGAAATTTAGTGGATGTACAATTGAGCCTTGATGGGAGGATTGGTTTCCTGGAAGCGTGGCTTGTGAAAGCTCTTGTAGTGTTGGCGTACTCGTCACTCTCTATGTATGTGTCATGTGCAGCAAAACTTTGATCCAGAAGTGTGTTGCACCTCCACCGAAAGGAGGGGGTCACCCAGGATCATAAGTCAGCCATGTTGACCATGGCAGACATTGGGGCCTATGCAGAGAGCAGCGCTATTTCAAAACTCGCCATTTTTTGGAGAAAATTGCGCAGAAAACAGCAGAAAATGGCGAGTTACGAAAAACGCGCCAATTTTTTTTTTTCTATTTCTAAAACACGCCTCGCGGCGTGGCGAAACCTCCATCTCGCCAGTTTTAAAAAACCTTATGCAGAGAGGCGCGAACGGCATCTAGCGGCTGTTCGCGCCCAATAAATGGCGCGATTGTCTCCTTTTTGCCTCGCCAGAAAAGTTGGCAAGAAGCTGCCGCTCGGGCCATACAAAGGAAAAAAAAAGAAAAAAAAAGGCGCAAATTTTTTTAAAACATTTCTGCAGGCGACATCTCGCCAATTAAACTCGCCACACGCATTCATGTTAACATACAGAATTCGCACATTCTGCATATGGAGAGATAAAAACTTCCAAAAAAGCTACTTTTTTAAACTCGCCAATTTTAAAATCGCTGCTATCTGATAGGCCCCTGTGTTTCTGATATTCTGAGTGAAGATGTATACAATGCGTGCAGGGGAGGATCATGCATTTCGCTTCCACAGATACAAACCCCCCTCAATTCTCAGTATATAGAGTTGTGATGATTCTGAATATATATGATGATAGAGATTAGATGCCATTCTTTATCTAGCAACTGCTTCCAAGAGGTTGCTTGCATAAAAGGTTTTTAGTATATGTGTAATAATTTTCTGTATTTTTGCCAATTTTTTAAGGGAACTTCTTTAAAGGTGGTAACACACTAGGCACAGAATCAATTTATGGATCAGTGTCTCCACCAACCAATGAAATGTGTAAAAATGTTATGTTTTTCAGATTACAATTTACAGGAAGGATGTGGCCTTAATTTTGCAGTTTTTAATTTCTCTTCATTAACCAAGAACAGGTTCAGATTAGGCTTATGGCCTTACAAAACAGAATTGCTACGTAAACAAAATATGAACATGAACACATTGAGTTAAAGCATTATTATGGGAGGCCTAAATGAAATGAAATGAATCAGCTAATATTCCTTATACAAGCCGGTGACTTTTACTCTACATACAGAACTTCACCCCCCCTCGGAATGCAAGAAAGTGCCTATCTGTCTCATATTTTCATAACATTGGCACTTTCCTCTTCTGCTCAAGGTCTTGTGGCTTAAGTGAACCGCTCAATATCAATTGGAACTTCAGCAGAAAAAAATGTATTTTAAACTAACTTCCATACCAACTTTCATACAGACAATACCAAAAATGGATGCTGACTTAAAATGGTTGCTTAGATCCCAGTGCTGTTATGTCAGACCCCCCCCCCTTACGTCATATTCTCACTTTGTCATAATTATGTGGAGAACCACCATACATACTTATACCATCTATATATTAATAAATGTAAATAATATATTTAGCAAAACGATTGGGGCAGTGTGTCTGAAAACCGGCATGTCGCAAACCAGCATTCAGCTCTGATTGGCTGACGTGAGTTTGAGAGATTTCCATTTCAATAAAGACTTAGCGCTTCTATTTGTGCTTTGACACACAGACCCCATAGTATGTACAGGTATTGCCAAAGAGGATTTTGATGTGCATGTTAGTAGGTGTTTATAGGTCGTTATAGCAGGTATATTCCATGCATGTTAGCACTAGGTAAAAAATCGGATTGCCAGGTGTCCAGTATTGAACCGGACTGTCCAGTATTTGGACAGTATTTTCTCCCCAGAAAATGCAGCGCACCCCCTGGTTTGCATTTTTTGTTTCTATGGCAACCATTTACCAAGTCAAATCCCCTTCCTCTTCTGAAACAGGCTTTGGCACACCCCTTATTGAGCCGATCTTTTTGAGCTGGTCCACCAATGAAGCCACAACGGTGAAACATATGTTGGGCAGGCTAAGCGCTACCACCCAGTGCGCAGGCTAAATCGGAGAGGTCTGGTGCCTTTTCTCAGTTAGAGTGTTTCGGAGCCTTCAATATGGGAAGCACAACACTCTGACTACTTCTTGTATGGTATGAATTCGAGTACAAGACACATACTTTGTGATCTTGAGATAGCTGTACATCTATTTAAGCATTTGGTCATTACTTGCTAATTTGCTCACCAAGACAGACCTATAGGCTCATTAACTTTTGAACCTAATGGTCTGGTAAAACTGTGTGTTTATACGTGCATATATCTGTATATAGCTGGCTCAATTGAACACTCCACACACTATTAGTGTTTGAGCACATACAGAGCTGGTAATACTCTCCATTTCTCACATATCTAGGAGTAGTCTTCAAATGACCTAGAACTGTATTGGAATAACTACCACTGTTAGTATAATTATATAACAGTGGGAGAACATAATAATTAATAGTTATTCCTAATTTACACTGTCGGTTTGAATTAGAGCACACAGACACCTCCTCCATTTTTTAATTGATTTTAATCATTTTGGTTCACGTTAGAATTGCTGCAATAAATATATTTTAATGAATTTATTAATAAATAGTCATTTTTAATACAGGCATAGTTGTTTTCTTCAGTACGGCTATTAGGGAGCTTTCTTTCTTTCCCGTGTTCATTATAGTCCTCTTGTGCTGCACTAAAAGCCATTTAGTGAACCCCTGTTACGAATCTTCACGATCGATCACAGGAGAACAGATCGATCGGCAACTAAGCTAATTACTAATCATTGTTGCTTATCATTGTGTGGATTGTATTGATGCACATACTAAAGGGGGGAAAAAGTAAATGTTAATGTAACGGGTATTCCCCCACCCAATCGCATATATGGCGTATGTAAGGGAAACCTATATGTTACCAGGTGTGGTGCAGTATACCTGTCAGGCTCACAGGAGGTCTGAGCCTCCGCTAGTGAGAGCCTGGGGTGAATCCTCTGGAACGATCTTCTAATTACAGCGCCTCCACCTGTGCAGGATTCTAGGAGTGTAGAATGCCCCCAACACAGGACCCACATTTATGAACCACATACACCAAGGTATATATAACACAGGTTTACTATATGGGCAGATAAACCACAATACACATGCATCAACAATATGACATCAACAGTACATAACTTCAGTGTCACCCTGTAACACTACTAAACACAACTATCCACACTCCTCGCAGGGCCTTAACCCCACACAGTATTCCCAAAGTCCTTGTACCCAAAGTCCCAAGAGTCCCACAACCCCACCCACGTGTGGGATAGCGCTGCCCACTAAGATGAAGTGTATAGGTGGTGCACTTGGTGATTTGGATAATACCTGCCCGGTGCTCCTGCTACCGGGTGCGCAGATGACCTTTGCTTGGAATCCCTTGCTCCAGGAGATGATCCAAGATGTCTCCACCTCAACGGTGGGTGGCTCCCGCATGGAGTGATCCACCTTTATAATGTCTCTTATCCTTGCTAACGCAGAGGATGTTATACCTTCACAGCAATTGCCAGGATAGTCACGGTTCTACAGGACCCTGTCCCTAGTCTAAGGGGAGTCCCTGTAGTAACCACAAGCTGAGGTGAGTAGGGCCTAGCTGGGGCCTAAGGGGAGACTTCTGGCCTAGTGCAGGAGGCTACTTTCCTCCCTGCACAAACACACCCTCCCCTCTCTGTGTCCCAGCTCCTAACTGACAATCCCTGTCTTCACACAACATTGTTGCAACTTTGCAGCATGAGAATCTGTCAGCCTTATTGGCTGTCTGGCTGCCTGTGACCAGGGTGAAAGTGCAGTCCACAAAGGCTGCTGAGAATTGTAGTCCTTGGTGGCTCTCTTTAACATTGGGGCCTCGTGCGCGCTGTGTAATCGCCGCCACTGCTGCTAACTGCGCATGTGCGAACTGGGGGATGTCCCTGACTATGGAGTGCCTCTTCTCACTCCCTGTAATGGTTGCCGTATGGCATCTGGGGCTATACTGCGCGTGCGCGTGCGCGAGATTCCGCGCATGTGCGAATGCACACAAGATGGTGGCGCCCTGTAGCTGATGTGCCGGGAGCCCCCGGTGACGCGATCACCCCTGCAACTGCCCTCACGTTGTCGCAGGTAAGAGAGAGAGAACCGAATGTCTGGGGAGCCAGAGGGGACCTGGCTATATTCTCCCCCTGGTGGAAATACCAACGTCCCCGCTTGGAAGACATCACAACATAAGGTTACACAATCAAAATGCAGTGCATAATAGGTATAACTTAACATATGTACTCTAACATCAATGATACCCGAGGCCAGCTGAGTGTTAGCTGTTTGCCGAGACCTAGTGTGGGGTGCCCCTAACTGATAATGTGGGGGTACCTAATTTTTACTTTTGTGAGCCTCCGTCTGGGTAATTTCTTGGAAGTCATGATCGGGAGCTACAGTCACTGGTTCCATACTATTTTCTCCCTCTGGTGGAAGGAATAGCACAGTGTCTCTTGGCCAGACCTTTACCCGGCCATCCCCTGTATGGATGCGGTAGGCCAGGAGGTCTTGACTCTTTCTTCGGTCCACCACATGGTGAATGGAGCGCTCCTTTTTGTGCTTAAAGGAGACAAATGTCAATGGGGTATTCACAACATAGTCATTCCCCCTGAGCACTTGGGAGTCTTCCACTGGAGAGTGAGGGCTTAGCAAGGTCTCTGTACTTAAAGTCCCTGTCACATTCTACAGGGGGTAAAAGGTTGATACCTTACCACTGCTGTGATTCACGGTGGCCAACAGGTCTTCGGGGGCGCTGACAGTTACCACCTCGGCTGTCTTAGAACCTGTCCCCGGCACATCTGGGGCAGTCCACTCACTTTCTGGAAACTCGGGAGCATTGGATCCCAGTCCTGAGACCATTTAAGTTGGAGCGCACGGGCTCACACTCAGTTCAGTCATGGTGTCACACGGATGTCCAGCGACGTTCTGCTGCTCAGCATGAGCTTTAGTTGGGGCCTTTTCCACGGCTATCTCCATCTGAGCTTGTGGGTAATAAGGAGGTCCCTCACCACTCCGCTGGCTTGCGATGGGTTCTTCTTCCTCCGGTCCCATCTCCGGATGTCCCTCCGACACACTGGGAGTCGCCACGGCCGTGGGACTCTTCCGCGTCTCCGGCCTCACCAGCACTTGCTGCCGAGGGATGTCGATGTGCAGTGGGCCCACAGCAGGGTCCGCAGCAGATGCTTCAGCTTCACTTGGGTGGTCCGCCGGCTGGCGCATCACCATGGCTGGTTGGCTGCTGTCATCAGTAGACCAGGATGGGGGTTGGGACACCTCCGCAGAGGAACAGCGTCGGGGCGCCTCGCATTTACTGGCGGCAATCGGCATGAAGCGATCCTGCTCCGGCGGTACCAGTGGTAGCGATCCCCATTCTCCCTGGGCAGTCACCTTACCCTTCGTTGATTCCGTCATCTGTGGTTCCGTCTGTGGTTCCGGCATGGGAACCGACTCTGGATCCGCGGTTAGGGCGCAAGGGCCCTCCACAGTTGAGGTAGGTTGGTTAGCCACATCTTTCTAGGCAGGTTTCGTAGCACACATCAGCACGGGCTTCAGGAACTGTGCCCCGCAGCAGGCACATTTGGGTCCCCAGGTCAATTTTCCACCTGGGAAGTCGCACTGGGTACAAACACATTGTACGCACACCTCTTTGGCCACCTTTGCCACCTGATAGTCTATTGGTGGCCCACAGGGGTTAAAGTCCATGCCACCAGACAAATTTAAGTCCTTTTGCAAACATGGGCACAAAAGAAAAGATAAGCTCCCTCCTTTTCTGTGCCATACTCCATACAGCTGAGGGTGTGTTTCTCTGCATCCTGTACTTTTCCTTATGGGGAACAGAAATTGCTGATTGCTGTTCAATGTGCTCACTCCCCCTGGTGGAATTTAAAGGAGGGGCGGCACACTCTTTCAAGGAGTGTTTCTGGCTCTGCACTGAGCCACTCACATTGCGGGGGCGGAGCTCTGGTTTTCCCGCCAGTCCTGGACAGATTGTTGCAAAACATTTTGGTGCAGCCTGGCAGTCAGCAGCACATGTGCCATTTTGATTTGGCGGGAGCTGACATTTTAGGTGGGACTCACTGTTAGCATCCCTTGCTGCAGGAGCCTCGATTTTGATCACAGTCCTGTTAACTACACTAGGGCTCTCGGTGCATGCAGGAACTGCCAAATCGGGGTAAATAAAGGGGCTCCCATCGGTCGGACCCCCGGGTAGGTTCAGAAATTGGGGGCCATCTTCCTCGCTTATGGCATGGCCTACATTCATCAGTATAGTACTCCATTGCAAGGGGAGCCCTCTGACCCACCTTAGCCCTCTGACCCACGTACGAGCTAGCCTGGGGAGTTTCCAAACATGCGCCTGGACATCCAGCAAAGACACGCAAGCAGGAACTCCCCCCACGGCAACCAGGTGGTTGGGAGTCGTGCTAAGCTTCAAGGCCCATGTGTGGACCTCCTGCCTTGAGAGCACAAACATGGTGGACAATTTAACACAAAAATAGAATAGGGCACCCCAGGTCTGCTCTCAGCAGCGCCTCCAAATGCAACGGGTATTCCGCCACCCAATCGCATATATGGCGTATGTAAGGGGAACCTATATGTAACCAGGTGTGGTGCAGTATATCTGTCAGGCTCCGCTAGTGAGAGCCTGGGGTGAAACCTCTGGAACGATCTTCTAATTACAGCGCCTCCACCTGTGCAGGATTCTAGGAGTGTAGAATGCCCCCTACACAGGACCCACATATATGAACCACATACACCAAGGTATATATAACACAGGTTTACTATATGGGCAGATAAACCACAATACACATGCATCAACAATATGACATCAACAGTACATAACTTCAGTGTCACCCTATAACACTACTAAACACAACTATCCACAAACCTCGCAGGGCCTTAACCCCACACAGTATTCCCAAAGTCCTTGTACCCAAAGTCCCAAGAGTCCCACAACCCCACCCACGTGTGGGACAGCGCTGCCAACTAAGATGAAGAGTATAGGTGGTGCACTTGGTGACTGGGATAATACCTGCCCGGTGCTCCTGCTACCGGGTGCGCAGATGACCTTTGCTTGGAATCCCTTGCTCCAGGAGATGATCCAAGATGCCTTCGCCTCAACGGTGGTTGGCTCCCGCATGGAGTGATCCACCTTTATAATGTCTCTTATCCTTGCTAACCCAGAGGATGTTATACCTTCACAGCAATTGCCAGGATAGTCACATTTCCTGGCTGGGCCCTCACTTGTCTAGGTTCTACAGGACCCTGTCCCTAGTCTAAGGGGAGTCCCTGTAGTAACCACAAGCTGAGGTGAATAGGGCCTAGCTGGAGCCTAAGGGGAGACTTCTGGCCTAGTGCAGGAGGCTACTTTCCTCCCTGCACAAACACACCCTCCCCTCTCTGTGCCCCAGCTCTTAACTGACAATCCCTGTCTTCACACAACATTGTTGCAACTTTGCAGCATGAGAATCTGTCAGCCTTATTGGCTGTCTGGCTGCCTGTGACCAGGGTGAAAGTGCAGTCCCCAGAGGCTGCTGGGAATTATAGTCCGTGGTGTCTCTCTTTAACATTGGGGCCTCGTGCGCGCTATGTAATGGCCGCCACTGCTGCTAACTGCGCATGTGCGAACTGGGGGATGTCCCTGACTATGGAGTGTCTCTTCTCACTCCCTGTAATGGCTGCCGTATCGCATCTGGGACTATACTGCGCGTCCGCGAGCTTCCGCGCATGTGCGAACGCACACAAGATGGCGGCGCCCTGTAGCTGATGTCGCCGGGAGCCCCAGGTGACGCGATCACCCCTTCAACCTCCATCAAGCTGTCGCAGGTAAGAGAGAGAACCGAATGTCTGGGGAGCCAGAGGGGACCTGGCTACATTAAAAAAACAGCAGCTTGGATGGCTGCTTTGAACAACTAAAAAATTAAATTATCCATTTATAAATCTGACAGCTGCCATCCTAAATCACTCATTAGGGGCATTCCAAAAGGCCAACTAATACGATTAAAAAGAATCTGTACAAAAAATGAAGATTTTCTCATACAATCCCTTGACCTGATGAGGCGTTTTGAAGCTAGGGGATACAATAAGAAAGATCTTAATAAAGCATTTGAAGAAGTTAATTTGATGAGTAGAGAGGATCTCCTGGACAGGAGTAAGAATAGAAAAATGAAACATTCCCAATCACCATACTTTATTGTTCAACACAGTAATCAAGCAATGACTATCAAACACATAGTCAAAAAACATTGGGTAGTGCTGGCAGCAGATCCAATACTACATTCTATTTATGAGGAGGGTCCTAGATTCGTGTTTCGGAGGGCAAAAACAATAGCTAACTATGTCTCTGCAAGCATGTTCTCTTCGGAGTCAGTACCTGTCAAAAGGTTACCCCTGGGTAACCATAGGTGTTCAAAATGTAAAATTTGTAAATTTATGAATCAAACTACTGAATTCATTTCATTTAAAACTAAAAACAAATTTCGGTTGAAACATTTCATTAATTGTGACACCACACACGTGGTGTACCTGCTCAAATGTGGCTGTGGCAAGCAGTATGTCGGCCGCACTATAAGATGTCTCAAAGTTCGTATATTAGAACATCTGCGCCTTATTGCAAAAAAAGATACCAGTCACCCAGTGTCCAATCATTTCACACATTGTAGCTTGGGCAATGTTAACAATCTAACCTGCCAAGGTATAGAACATGTACCATTCCCCATGAGAGGGGGCAATAGGTTGAACGTTCTGAACAAGAGAGAACTATATTGGATTTTCACCTTACAGACACGGATCCCTCACGGTTTAAATTCCGATTGGGATATAGGATCTCTCTTGTTCGACACATAAAACCTGTTCCAATACTTAATATGTATGCTCCTTCGAGTGTTGTTGCTCAGATATAATTGTCCGAGAATAATGTTGAAACATTATGGAATTGATTTTCAGGGACTGTGCATAAAATATAAAAATGTTAATTTTCCGTTATGCAATATATTTGTGTCATATAATAGAGACATTGCACAACCCTGATAATTATTACATATTTCAAATACTACCTCACAGATTGTCCCTCCTACAGAGTGACCAAAATCAATTTGTAAAGTATTGATGTCCAACTAGTTTTATATTAGATCTTATTACTTAATGCACAATATGTACCTAACCCTATTCGAATTAAGATCAGGATTGTACAATTCTCATTAACAATTTGTCACTCATTCAGTCCTATGTCAGTTTCCTCAGGGGCATTGGGGTTGTTTTAAAAGCAAACCTAAATTAGTGAATATATTTTGTATGTTTTCTTGCCATTTACTAATATATATACTAAGTGTAATCACTCAACCCCATGCACACCCATCGTTACCACGATATTTTGATAACAATACCCAATATCAAAGGTTGTTCATTTAATTAATGTTAAACAGTTATTGTTTTTTTAAATGTTTGTCTTTTTATAACACTTGTCATGTCTTTTTAATTTTTCATTAAGTTTACCTTGATGTTCCCCCTTTGGAGTGTGTGTATCTAATAAAGTTTTTTCTAAGTTTTTTTCAATTACACCTCCCAATCATCCCTCATCTAGCGTGACGTGATGACGTCACACCCATTCACGCGTTGGGACTCTCGCATTGGGCAGGGCATGTGACACAGTTCAGGGCACTTGTGGACACGCCTTCATGCTTCACTCGTTCCCTGACTAGGTCCTGTGTATGTCCAGGCGGGATACCCCATGCGTGAGATGACGCACCACCACGCAATGACGCTTGACGCTCCGATCACGTGATCAATGCGGAAGTGCCGCGATTGGCACAGAGGTGCAGGTAATTCATATAAATAACACTCCAGGGGGGTAAGTATTTTATTCACCTTGAGAAAGGACTTGTTGTAGTCCGAAACGCGTTGGTGTGTATCTTTTTTGTATCTGACCATTAAATAAGCCTGCACTGTGGGAACGCATCCTTGCATTTTTTGGCATAGCCTCGTGGATCTAGTGCTCCGTTTTCTCCCCTCCTTTGCTACATTTGCTCTTCAACAGGCGGAGGCACAGTTAACCCGTGGACACCTGGACACCTGAGGACCCACTTTTCATCGTGGACACCTTCCCATGTGAGTCTCTCCAGGATAGTTCTGGACTTTATTTATCATGATTGTTCCTTTTATATAGATGCTTACTACTCAAACATCCTTACTACCGTGCATTGTGGGATTGTAGTGTTTACATGCATCTTTTGGACATTTCATATCTATATCCTTTATTGGGTTAATCCACTTTTCTACAATCAAGACATGTGTAGTGTTCGCTGTATTCTTTAGAGCACCATACAACGTTTTCATCATTTTCTACATTAAAAAAACAGCAGCTTGGATGGCTGCTTTGAACAACTAAAAAATTAAATTATCCATTTATAAATCTCAGTATTTTGAGGGGTTTCTTAGAATTCCCTAGGAACACCAGGTACTTACACCTAGTATAAAATAAATTACAACCAGTGTTTGTTTGAATGTAGGATTTTATTAATACGCAGACGTGCTGGGCCTCTTTCAATTCCTCAGATTGAGAATAAAGCCCTTTAATATATGAAGGGCCACCTAGTGGAAATGTTAGGTACTGTTCTTGCATTCTGAAAGGACAAAAACCCATATAGCAGTTAACATTAGTAACGTGCATTTGAATTGGAATATATTAAAAACATTTTAACGTGTTCGACAATGAGTAATACAGAAAAAAAACACATGGTCAAATATCCTTAAATAAACATACAATACATTATGCTTTTATTAAGGCTGGGGGGGCTCAACTCCGGTGTTTATGCCACCCCCCCCCCCCAAACAGGTCAGGTTTTCAGGATATCCCAGCTTCAGCACAGGTGGTTCAATCAGAGGCTCTGACTGAGCCTTTGATTGAGCCAGCAGTGCTGAAGCTGTGACTGATTAAGACACCTGTGCTGAAGCATGGATATCCTTAAAACTTGACCTGTTGGGGTGGGGTGGGGTGGGGTGAGGTGGGGTGGGGGGGAGGGATTTGAGGACTGGAGTTGAGCACCCTTGCATTAAGGGATAGGTGCAGGGGTTCCAACCTTACAGTAATAAGGCCTGAACTCTAAAGCAAACATGTTTTATGAAATATTCAGCACTTGGGCTTGTTTGTTGTTTTTTTAATCTCCTGTGAAATCGCACAGTGAGCGTCTAAAGGTCATTTACAGCTCTAAATAAGTATTTCTGGGAGAAGAAAGAACACACATGCATGTATCTTCAGTCCACAAGGGAATAAAGAAATATAATCAGAAATCTTCTGAGTGTGATGGTGCAGTATACAGGCAGATTTCTGCAGGGAAGTGATGGGGCTTGTTAAAGCATATTTCTACATCAATTGTGGGGGAGGGGGGACTTGTGTTTTGACAAACAGAACATGATCCTACACTAAATTACATATACAAGCTAATAATGGGTGGTCTGGTGAAAATGCAACAGGAAAAAGCCAAGATATGGGGAAGAATCCTGTTGAAAATGTCAGCCTGGGGAAGATCCCGCCTGTGATTTCAATCTTCTGTGTATAACTCCAGCAAATGTGCAGTTTTAATTCTCACCTGTTAGGCTTCCGTCATGCACTGATCTGTGGGAAGGAAATACATGGATATTTTAGAGAAGTGGTGTACACACACACACACACACACACACACACATTACTTTGTAACCTACATTATTTGGGTTATCAAATCTGTCTCTGTTAGGCTGCGATAATACCAGCAGGGCGCGTATGCTCCCTTAGGGCGAAGCGCACGCCTGAAACCTGCACTGCAGGCAGGAGGCGAGAAGGAGGAGTGCCCATAACGTCACATGAGCAGTTCGCCCTCATTGGCTGAACCGCGGCCGTCACTCCAGAAAATTAATTGCTTGGATCTGCTGTAAATTCCTGCGCTTGGCCGCCTCGTTTGTGCGCGCTGAGTACAAAACATGAAATTGTTTTGGTTGCGCATGACGTCGCGCGCCTGGCCGCTTTGGGTATAAGCACATCCTTATACATTGTAATACAGAGTCTGGTAGGACTATGTTGGCCTCCCGTGATCTAAATGTGTGGCTTTGCTGTTCTTGATACAAAGCAAATACAATGGCTAATACATGTATATTTCCACCTGTGTTTAGCATTGTACCATGTGAAATACCTCGTTGTTTTCTTACCAGTTTGAGGCAGAATGTGAATATTGTCCTCGCCAATCCCTTGTTGCAGAGAGAAATTACGGAATTTGTCTAGCAGTTCTGTCCTCAGTTCCTTACCTCGGCCTGAAACCACAAAGCAAAACTGCTCCCAGATTGTTCCTGCCCATCATATTCTACCTGAGGAATCTTCAACAACCCGCAGTCCTATTAATGTGCCAGTAATGCCTCCGATTATCCCTCTACCTTCACCTGATACACACAGGTTTTTTCCTACACCCCCAGTATACCACTAAGATATTCAATGGCCCTCTCATATTTCTTATTCATACTCCCATAATGTTTTATTCCGTTCCACATATCCACCCGGTGTATTGCTTCCTTCCTGCTCAGATTCTTGTTTTAGCATCCGCTCCCCATTGCATCCCAATATATTCACATCTGCTGCTGTTAAATCCCAACCGTTCCTCCTCTGCTCCTTTGTATTCTCAGT
>WSYH01002604.1:0-83278 GCA_036426205.1 Ascaphus truei | reverse complement strand
GCTGTAATGGACCATCGGATTAGCACAGCCGGCTGTAATGGACCATCGGATTAGCAAAGCGGGCGTCCCTCCATTTTAATGGGACTCGCTTGGTGGGAATCCTACCTGGCTGCACCTGTATGTAACAGACGTGCAATAAGAGAGACTGAACCAGTCACTCTACCTGTGCGCCTCTAACAGGTGATCGTGGGGCTTTTATTTAGTTTTGATAACATATTATTGTAGCAGGGGGTCTCCGGAGCTGGATCACATTGATATCAGGTCCGGCACCCCCTGCTTCCCGAGTTACAGGCCCCGTTATGGGGTACCGGTATCCCAGCTATGTTTAAATCTCCCGATCACGTGGGCCGTGAAACGGGAGAGTTTTAACATGGCCGCTGGCGTAAGTGGGAATTTAGACCCGGGTAATGCAGTTGATGTGGTCTACTTAGATCTTACAAAGGCTTTTGATACGGTTCCACACAAATTATTTATTTATAAAATGTGTTACCAGGAAGTAATACATTGAGAGTTACCTCTCGTTTTCACGTATGTCCTGGGCACAGAGTTGAGACAAATAATACATGGTTACATAAGTAAACAGGGTATACATTATATACAAGACATTGCATGCACATATTATAGGTGTATGTAACAACAGTTATAGACCAGATTAAAATGTTAGACATCTTTAGTTTTGAAAGAACTTAAACTGGTGGTGGATGTGAGAGTCTCCGGTAGGTTGTTCCAGTTTTGGGGTGCACAGTAAGGCTTTGCCTATAGTGCCGCCGACGCGGGACGTCACCCGCCACCGGCGAAAGTTATGTTTCGCCGGTCGGCGGCATCGCGGGATTCCCGCAATTTGATCTGTTCAAGGGCCATCACGTGACGCGACGGCCCTTGAAAAAGCAAATTCTACCGGCGTCAGGTTTTCGCGCCGTCGCTTGTCGCCGTCGCGTGCACTATAAGCGCACGCGGCGGGGGCAATGCTTTTGTTTTTGAGCAACGTCGCGACGCCGGCACTATAAGCACGGCCTAAGAGGGGGAGCGGCCGGATACTTTGTTGAGCCTTGGGACCATGAACAGTCTTTTGGAGTCAGATCTCAGATAATTGCTGCATGTGGTAGGTGTGAGGAAATTGTTCAGATAGATGGTTCACAAGAGGTTAGTGTTAGAATTGTCTTTCTCTCTTTCATAGCTATGCCCTTTACCCATGTCAATGGGCATCTCCTTGTCCAATTGGAGCCAAGTATATAATTTCCCACCTATTCCTTCAGAATATTTCACCAAGTTTGTCTGGTATCTCGTGTACACATGGAGCACTGCATGTATCTATGTATATCAGTGTGCACAGTAGATAGATTAGAAGGTTTACACTGTTTTATTTTGTTGTCTCCATATCACTGTCTAATATACCACACTGAGGACCAGCGCCAAGGAGGACTTTTTCTTCAGCTCGCCAGATGTTGTATCAATAAAATCCAGTCAGTAATTGATAATGATAATACTTTCAGTCCGTTCGGATGGGAGGGATGCAGGAGCTTGTTCTTCATGTGGATGTTACACATTTTTATGTAGCCCAATAAAGATATTTTAATTTTAATTATTTTTGGCCGGTGAGTTCCGCTTTTTTCCATGGTTTTGGACGTCACACCGATCCCCTCTTTCTTCATTCGATGCAGGAGATTAACCTGCAAGATATTATCTTTACCCAAATGTAATCCCAAACATATAGACACCAGTTATATCTCTGTTCTCCTGAGAAGTGAAATCCCTAAATTGCAGACTTTTCTTGCTGGCAGACGCTAGGAAGGAGATGTTACCTTCTGTCCCGACCAACCTTGATACTGTGTAAATTGTGGGTCACAAGCTAATAAGATAGCGTCTTCCAAGCAGCTGATCTCCAGATCTGTGAAAGAGAAATCCCTTACATGCACTTTCTTATTGCTCAGAGATGAATGCCCAGACCAGCCTCAATACTGTGTAGTTGTCCACGCTAGACTGATGTCTCCGGCAGCTTGAAGAAAGGGGAATTCACAGATGGTTCTCTCGTAGCAGCCAAGAGTCTCAATGAGTGTAGTAAGTCCTGTGATCTATGATCACTCCTTATGCTCCAATAGGATGAGCCCAACGTGTTTCATCGCATACAGTGACTTCCTCAGGGGTAAGAGACCTCAGGGGTCCTGTGATCTATGACCACTATTTGCCTGCTCCAATAGGACGAGCCCAACGTATTCATCACATATACCGACTTCCTCCCACAGTGTTTAGAAAAGTAATACTGTACACAACAACATATTATTTAGGATCACCGCTTTCCCTCCCACTGCAGGGTGACACAGACAGAAAGGACACACAGCCCCTTACATTTGTTCCTCCCACTGCAGGGTGACACAGACAGACAGGACACACAGCCCCTCACATCTGTCCCTACCATTGCATGGTGAGAACAACAGAAATGACAATTCCAAAGTGCGGGGAAACCATTTCAGGCGAGGAGAATCCTGCTTGTGCAGCCAACATAACACAGACAAATATTCTTCAAAGTACAGGTCTCCTCTCAAACAGATACACAGTATAGCTCTACTCACAAGTTCATAATGCAATTCTCCATTTAATGTGTCAGGGGAAAGACAACGTTTCAGGTGTCATATGGACCTTTCATCAGACAGAAAGGACACCCAGCCCCTCACATCTGTCCCTCTCACTGCAGGGTGACACAGACAGGAGGGACACTTATTTTCATTTTTATCCTTTTCTGTCACTGCAGAGTCACATATACATTCCTCTCTCTCCCCCCATGTGTAGGAGGTTATTACTGTGAAGGAAAAGTACAATATATATGACTAACTGCAGAGGTCACCACGCGGTGAAACACTTCCACAAGAACCAGAGACGATTGTTGGTGCATCTGAATATCTCACTGATAATGGACAAGGACAAGAAGCAGATAACTGAGAGGATCTTGCATCACATCCTGGAGATCATGTACCTGCTGACTGGAGAGGTGAGGGCTGCTGGAGAAAGCCACAATGACACCACTCTTAATTCCCTCACTACAGCAGGGACCTGCAGAGCATTAACATGGGAGATACTTGAGAAGCAATATCCAGGGACACATGTCATTAGAGAAAGAAAGAACCCAAGGGCAGACAAGATGTTTGGTCATATGTAGAGCCCAGGACCACATAAGGACACGATTGGGCTGCAGGAGATCACAGATACAGAGAGGGTCAGAGAAGGATGTAGTTTGGCAGAGGGGACTGGCACAGTGATTGCATGTATTTGGATCCAGGAATAGACATGTTTGTGCAGAGGGAACCCGATCACTAGTGGTGGGTGTGTGTGTGTGTCGGTGGGTGGGTGTGTGTGTGTGTGTGTGTGTGTGTGTGTGTGTGTGTGGTGTGTTGCTGTCATTATTTTGCAATATCCACATCAGAAGTCCTGTAATGATTACATATATATATTTTTTTTTTTTAAACTTTTTTTTTTTACTTTATGGTATCTTGCAAGGTGCATGCAGATAGAAACAACAGTCACAGCTGAGCAGATGGTTATGAGTCATAGGCAACATGACGCCGAAGTGAATTGAGATACTCAATTAACCCTTTTTTCCTTTTTTGTTGAAAAAGATGGGGAGAGACAGGGGAGGGTGGATAGTTGGAACGACACGGGGATAAAGAGGGGGGGGGGGGGGGGCGGGGAGAGAGAGCCAGGGATGGGTTGGATGGGTCTCTCGACCCTCTGACCCACCAGGGTGTCATAGCTGGACCAGGGCTTGTAGTAGAGACGGAGCGCCTGCTGAGCCCGGCCAGGGTTCCCAGGTTTTGTAGAAATGGTGCTTCTCTGTTTCGCACATGGGCTGTAGGCCTCTCCATGTTCATGACCATGTCTATTCTATTTATTACTGTTCTCCTGGAGGGGGCCTTCATTTGTTTCCAGGCCGTGCCGCACAGCATCTAGCGGCCGTTAGGATCGCCGAAATCATATCTGGCAATGGGGCAGGGAGGTCTTCAATGGTTTCCCAGCACGTATGTTAGCGGGTCCAGGGGATCTCCAGTCTAGGGTTTCATCAAGAGTCTCTGGATTCTGGTCCAGAACCTTCGGATCTCCAGGCACGACCCCAAATATGGGTTCATTTCCCCCCTTGACCACATCTCTCCAGCACAGTCGTTGTGCCTGGGAAGATCTGGCCTGAGTCTACTCGGGGTTAGGTACCACTGGAATAGGATTTTATATATTTTCTTTTGTGATAGGAGCAAATTGATGTTTTGGAAGCAGCTTCCCAGACATCACTCCCAATTTCCAGATCAATTTGTATGTTAAGTCAGCGCTCCATTTTGCATATACGTATGCGAGAGGGAGGAGGGGGTGGGAGGCCTCTATTATCTATAGATTTCGGAGATTAATCCTCCTCTGATATTCCCTTTTAGGCAAAGGGTTTCAAATCTTGGTCTGCGCTGGGAATTTAGGGTTTAGGGATAGAGCTCGCAGCAGGAAGTGCCTTATCTGTAGATATTTGAAAATGGGGGAGGCCAGGGGAGGAGAATTTATTTTGAGCTCTTGGAAGGACAGAACCTCATCACCTTCCAGCAGTCCGCAACCATTCTGATCCATGGCAGAAATTGACCAAATTGGTTTCGGGCGCATTAGGGTGGGAAATCCATGTTCCCGAAAATGGGGGTGAGTTGTGAGGGGGGTGAAGCCTAGGCCATGTTTCCATAGTTTTAGTCCAGGTAGACCACGTGCATCTCATCGCCCCAAGCTCAAATTCCGGGGTCTCCTTTCTTTGTGCGTCTGGACCATAATAAGACCGGGAGGGGGGTGGGGGGGCCGCATGGTGGGACTCTATCGCCAACCAGCAGTAAGAGGTCGGGGAGTTATCCCACACCACGCTGCCTCAGCTGGACTGCTGGTAGTATCTGACACATCTGGGGCCCCCAAACCCCCTCTCCTCTTAGAGGCTAGCAGCACTGATCTCTGCACTCGGTCTGCGCTGTTTGCCATATGAAACGGGGATATGAGACTGAATGTTCGTAGTTCTAACAGTGGAACTGGGACTGGAAAGTTTGGAAATAATAGAGTAATGAAATTTTTTTTAAAAAGCCTACATTTAGCCTATAATAGTAATATACCCCCTTGGAACAGGGCATATTGGCCAGTAATGCCCTGTTCTTCAGGGATTATTAATTAAATATCTACAGTGTTACAAGTTCATGTAATGATACTTGACTTTTAAGTGTGTGTGTACAATTCATGATTTTGTGCCTTATAGGCACAGGGGAGTCAGTGAGTTGGTGCAGACATGTCAGTGATACAATAGACAGAATTGGTGGGGAGGGCACTGAATAGATTGAGTATAGAGCTGTTAAGAAGAGACGTGTCCCTCTTACTGCAAAGCAACAAATCTGCAGGAACACGAGACATATTAATTGTTGTCTCTTGCTCTGCACAGTGATATTTATTACTGTCTCTCTCATTATGTAGGATGTTATAGTTGTGAAGAAGCACGGTGAGCATTTCACAGACAGCAGCAGTCCCTGTGTGCCAGAAATATTCTGCAGGACCCAGAGACCCATCATGGAGAATCCAACTAACTCCCTGATACATGAGAGAAACAATGACAAGAAGCTGATGTCTGAGAAGATCCTGGAACACGCCAACATCATCATTCACCTGCTGACTGGAGAGGTGAGGGCTGCTGGGCAGCGTTAGATATTACCACCTTTCTGTCTTCATTCACCCTTTTCTTGAGCAAACTGTTCTATGTATCTGTATTTTCCTCTCTGCCTTGCTCACCTTGCTTTCCATAAGGAAGAGATTCTTACAGGACCAATTATTATGTCTGGATACTGAGTGGGGGATTCTCTGTGTTTCAGGTACCTATAAAGTGTGATGATGTTGCTGTGTATTTCTCCATGGAGGAGTGGGAGTATTTAGAAGGACACAAGGAGCGTTACAAGGACGTGATGGAGAACAACCAGAACCGCAGCTCACTGAGTAAGTGGAGGCTTTCTGTTATTCTAATAGAGATTTCAGTCATGTTTGGATCCAGCAAACAGGAGCTTAAGTTATACTTTGTGTTTTAGTTGTGAGGTTTATGGCATGAACAAGAAACAAGTTACAGAGCCGGGCAAACAGAGGCTCATCACTCTGGACAGAATATTTTAGAGCAGAGGTTCCCAACCTTTTTTCTCTCGAGGCTCCGTATTCATAATGCTCAGTTGCCGATTCCCTTACAATAGTGCGAACAGGACACTTATGGAACATGCCGCTTCTCACACACTCGCGGGTCAGATCGCTGCACACGCACACAGATTGCTACACACAATAGACAGTCGACACACACTTCGACAGACAAATAAGACAGTCACAGCAAAAATAAACAGGACAGTGTCACAAGAAAACATGAACAGGACAAACACACACAGACACACAAGATAGCAGAACAGATACAAATAGAAAATACATATACAGGAGAACACATTGTGACATAGTCGCAGGATAATGGGCAGCTTTCTGTTTAATTTATAGAAGAAAGTGCAGACTTGGTATGGAAGTGATCCATTCCACAGATGCTGAGACTGTGAGATAGAAACTCCAGGCCACAGATTAGTGGTTCTGGTTTTAACCACACCTGCTCTCCTAATTACTAGAACATGTATTTAGAGTAGAGAGGGTTGATTTTTCAGTCTCTCGCCTGGAGGCTGGGGGTATCGCAGCTCTACTGCAGCCAGTTCGGGGAGGACGCCCCCTTCACATACTGCAGAATCTGAGGATCTAAAGGGACACTGTCCCCATCTCACAGAACCAGTTTAGCTGGCCATCCAGTTAGTAAGGGTTAAAGCTACAGTGTAGTTAGTTTTTCCTAAAGGGAATAGGTGTTGTTTTTTAGTTTGTTTTGACTTAAAGTGATGGTGTTTAAAAATGTGTAGTGTCACTAATGGAGAAATAAACCTCTGAAGGTTGAGGGCTGTGTGCCCCTTGTGTCTATATACGTGTTTGTCCCCCTTTTTACAAAACAAAACCTAGAAGACTGTGTCAGGAAGATCCTGGGCAAGCGGCAGCGCTACATAAAGGGAGCAGTTTGCCACATATGGTGGATGAGTGCGGGCAGACACTGAAAGGTCTGTGGGTTTGAGGAAAAAACGTAGGCATTTAAAATGGCCGCCCGGCCGAAGTAAAGTGCAGAGTCTGCGAGTGAAGTTTGTTCCACTGTGTGTGACCAGTTGTGCTTACAGCATACACAGAGAATGTGTGAAGTGTGGATGCAATAGCGCCCAGAGCTCAGTAGATCAAGATATGTTAAGGCCCTGAACTCAAGCAGAAAACCAAAATGTTTGCTGAAGAAAGTGAAAATTGCATCAAGCAAGTGCTGAGTGTAAAGTCTGCCCTGTCGGGTATGAAAAGATTGCTGTGCTGTGTAAAGCTAACGCCATAAGCAAAGTGCTGAGTGTCAAGTTTTTCTGCCGGGTTTTTTAAATGGCCAACGTGAAATATTTATTTTGTTATGTACATAACCATGGAAAACAGTGTCCCTTCAGACCATATGACGATGATGATGACAACTCGTACCCGCAGATTAATTTAGTATGCTGGGCCTGTCATGAAGTAGGTTACATGGAAGACTTATGTCCCCAAATTCTCAAATACAAACAGCTGCAAAAGCAAGCAACACCCTGTGAGCGCAAACACGATGTGGAAGCTGATACCAGTGAGTGTGTGAAAAGAACGAGAAAAGAAATACCTGGGCGCTAACTCACTTAACTAGTAAACGTGTGAAAAATAATAATCCAGAAAGATACTACCTTGCTAGGGGTACGCAGGGTACCCCTAAAATTTGAGTCTCTTCCTGAGGCTCAACCCCACCAGGATCTATCCAGGATTCTCAAACCATGCAAAATAGAAACAAACAAGAGGGGAGCACAAAATGAACAGTGGATAGTGAAAAGAAATAAATTATTAAACAATTTGTATGACGGATGGAGACTTAACCGAAATTCTCCCGGGTATTTTAAATACCAAGCTAGTGCTCAAGGGGTAAGATGCCCCAGTCAAAGCACTGACATTGGCTCAATGCAGCTGGACAATTATATATATATACATATCACCCTATGTATGTATAGATATTTACTCACACGGCCCTGTGTGAGTGCCAATCCTAATAAGTGTATATTTTATTTGGGCTTCTCTGTAGAATGACTTTGGTCTGGTCACAGTTCCCCTCAGTGTCCACGTCTCAATTGGTGGTCTTCACTTTGGTGTTGGCATGTGCACATACCCATTTTGTGCTCACCAGTGAGTGTGTGCCCAGTTATACTGATGTCTCTGGAACTAATAAAGCAAAGAGAAAGAGGAAGAAAAAGAAAAGTATTTCTCAAGTCACAGAGGAAGTGACCGAACCACTTGAGCCTGCGATATCAGGGCAACATGGTCAGAAAAGCACCGAGATGTGCTGCAGACCAGAGTGCCGAGCGAAATTGTCACCGAAACGGTGGCAAAGAAAAAGGAGGAGCAAAGGGAAGCTGAATCCTTCATCCAGGATAAAGAGGCCTTCATTTCTGTACTCCAAACTGCCCACCATGATTATGATGGAACGATTGGATAAGGGAACGAGAGATTAATGCCCAGGGGCAGTAGGCTAACGCCGCTTTACAGAAGAATATACTCCCAGCTTTACAGGAGTATTACGCTTGGAAGAAAACAGAGCGTCTCTTACGGAGTGAGTTGGAGGAGGTGACGACAAGTCTAGAAAGTGCCAACACCTCAATTGCTGAAACGGAAATAGGGGGAGGCTCTGCAAGAGATTCGCAATTGCTGTAGAGATTTGGAAGTCTCTCAGAGGTTTACGCTCACAGCACAGAACTGGAACACTCTCACCAAACACAGAGCTGTGTACATTAAAGGAAACCTATGAGAATGCCCTGAGGGATTTAGAGACTGTAAAGAAAGAGAATATGTCTAAAAGAAGAAAATTCAGTTTTGTCTGACCAGGCTAGTGAAGGAAAGGAGAAGCTTCACCATGCAGAAAAAGTGACGGAACAATTGTCCCAGGAAAATGTAGAAGTACAGGCAGCACTGCAGAACCAACTGCAAGAGCTGCGTGCGCATCTACAGGAGGCCAAGGAGAAGCAGTGGCTCTGCAGGAAGAATGTACCCTGGCTGCTAACAAAGTGAAAGCTCTGCAGGAGCATCTGAATATCGAGTGTCCCCACAGAGCAGCATGAGCAACTGAAGGTCACATTGAGCATCACAAGATCATCGCTGGAGGCAGAGCTTAAAGGCCAGGTGGCTCTGTATGAGAGGGAGCGGGAGAAAGTCCAGAAACTGATGCTAGAGGAGCAGAGATGCTGCTCCTCCCCAGCAGTCAGTATGTCCAGGAGAAAGAAACCTGGGCAAGGCAGGCTGCTGGGTTCCTAGCTGCAAAAACTGCAGAACTCCAAAATATGAAGGAGGCTCTGATACAAGCCCGGAGCAAGCACCAGGAAGAGGTGATTGCCCTGTTAGGGAGGGCACTTGCAGGATCAAATTGAAGAGCTGCAGATGCAGATTACTGAACGCAAGATGCAGCTCGCCGAGAGGGAGGTGTCCGTCCGTCAGGTGGCCTGACTGACATTGTGCTATGAAACCAAGATGGCCGATATCCACAAGCGGCTGAACCACACGGCCAATGAGAGGGTGCAGCTGGAGCTGGACAAGGTCCAGGAGGAGCACCGGCAGCTGCAGGTCTAGAATAGAGAAAAGGAAATAGAGTTAAACCTTGCTCTGGATCAGCTGACAGATGTGGACTCGCAACTCAACTCCAAAGAAGCTGAACTAGCATCCGCATTGAGTGAAAAAAGAAATACAGAAAGACAGCTTCAAGACCTAAGGAAGGACCTGAAGCCTGAGCGTAATGGCCGTATGATGGCAGAGAACCAAAAGCGTGACCTGGGCGAGGAGCTCGAAGCTCTGAAGACTGACCGGGATGCTACGTTGGAATCTACTGCTGCCCAGCAGGAGGTTTCTCAGATGAAGTTGGAGAAAAAGGTTACAAACCTAAGACAGGAAGTTCTTGTTATTAGGAAAAATGGTTCCTTATTGTCACGGTTGTGCTTGCCACAAACCAGGACCGGACCGCGAGGCTGAGGTGGGGTTGCATAATCACGACCTTAGGCCTCGGATCCAGAGTGCGAAGTTCGTGGTCAAACAAGCCAGGGTCCGGACTGGAGAAGGCAGCGTAGTCTGAGGAGAAGCCAGGGTCAGGATCGGAGAAGGCAGCATCGTCGTGGTTCAGGCAGGAGTTTGGCAATGGGTAGACGGGTGCTCTCTGCTTCAGCATAGGAGCAAGAGCGGCCTCTGTGCGAGGAGAGGGCATGGTCCATGATGCCGGTCTCAGTAGGAGGAGACAGCAGGCTGGCCGAAGAACACCGCAGGGCAATGCCGGGGAAAAAACAGCGCTTCAGCTCACGAGTCCGAAGTAGGCCCCTGCAGAAGGGATCGTGCAGCAGGCCGCAGGAAACGGGTACACAGACCTCTGCGTAGAGAGTAGCAGCAGGTCTCAGGATATATAGGAACTAATGCTGAGAACTAGAGACTAAAGCATGGCAAAGATTAGTAAACAAACGAAACAAGCCAGGAGGCTTGTGGCAGAACACTAACATCCAGAGAAGCATTATGCTCGGCACTGAATCAGTGCCAGAGCCCAGCATATAAAGGGCAGCGAGCCAATCACAGGAGGGAGGTGTGTGAGCATTCCTCCAATGACAGAGCACAGGGCAGGAGCTGCAGTGAGAGGCAACACATGTGCCATTGATTGCCAGAGGGAGATTTTGTAAACTGCAGAGTTCTGCAAGGCTAGATTCAAAGCCAGGAGCGGATTCCTTACACTTATTGAAAGGCAACTGTTAGGTTTGTACTAATTATAATGGGCCGGGGACCACCTCGGTCAGCCTGCCATGGTGACTGGAAACAGTGTTGCTGTACCCGGGGAGACTTAACCACACCCTGGGCTGTTGGGATCTGAGCTGTTGCATGAAACGCATAGGCGAGTTCATGTTGTCCATTTTTATTGTAATAAATTTGATAAATTCATCTAATTTTGGAGTTGCCTGGATACGTTTTTCTTCTTGAAACTAGAGGTTGGATCCCCCTGGCTGTGCTCTATCGACACCTGCTGCTCTCTGGATTACTCACTTGGATGGACTGCAAGCCGCAGATATCTGGATTGTCCCTGTGAGTATACAGATAAAGGGCCGCTGTGCCTTGTTATATTTCCTGTGTACACTGGACATTATTCTATGTATTCATACTGTTTGGGTGTTCATTAATGTGTCAATTTGTGTGGTCGACACCACTAGACACATATCCCTCCCAGTTCCATTGAATTATAATTTTGTGGACACTCCATTCTTATCTGGAAATTATGCTGCATATACCTTGCAGACGGAACCGTGTCTGATTACTGAGCACCACATGCACTCTTACTTTGTAAACATACAAAACAATATAAATATAATTTCACATCACCGCAGGTTTCTGAAAAGTTTAGCTCCAGTGGCATTTACAGCACACAAATGCATTGTCAGGGATTCTCTCACAGTATATATTCTTAGCTGATTCCAACCTCAAGGAGTCAGGACAACCATTCTGTTTGGCTTTTACTCTGGTCCTTGGTATTGGATGTGGGCTTCCAGGTGACATTTCTGAGGGTCAGTTATACATCTGTGACGTTTTGTTTAGTTCAGCAAACTTAACCCACTTTGTTCCAGGAAGGACTAGAACATTTTAGTTCTCAAAGCCTATTTCAATAGATTTGTAGAACCCCTACATTTGTAGGGGTTCCCCGATTTGTTTTCAATTTTGCCACAATACTTCTTTAGCTTGCAGTATATTCCAATTGTAATTTCAGAAGTGTTTTATACTAATTGTAATGTTTAACCAGTATTGTTAAATGATGTTTATGCTATTAATGAACTTTTTTTCACATTGTGCATTTATTTCCAACAGATAAACTCATAAGCAGAAGTACACCTGCAGGATGGCACACTCCTCTTTGTTCACCAGATCGTGTGAATGAAGATAACCGTGTTATTAAAAGTGATCAAGGAGCAAATTACTTGAGGCAAAATAACCCCAGTAAGAGACAAAGAAAAGCTGTGAGAATTATGGCTAAGGAATCAGACTCATGTAAAGAAGAAAATCCCACAGCATCCCACATTTATACACTGAAAGAACATGAATATGCATCTGCTCATATTAAGAAGTGGGACAAAGGAAACACCAAGGCTCAGGAAATTCACAAAAACTTGTCAGTAATGAAGTATAAGTGCAGTGAATGTGGTAAAGACTTTAATAATCAATCAGATTATACAATTCACCAAAGAACACACACTACAGAAATGCTGCATAAGTGCTCTGAATGTCAGAAATGCTTTACTAGTAACTCTGCTCTTGTTATACATCAGAGAATTCACGAGGGAGTGAAGTTCTTTCCTTGCTCTGAATGTGGTAAACACTTCTCTAGTAAATCATTTCTTTTTAGTCATCAGAGAATGCATGGAGCAGAGAAACAATTTTCTTGCTCTAAATCTGGGAAATATCTTTCCAACAACAGAAATCTTATTACACATCAGAGATTTCATACAGGAGAGAGACCATTTCTTTGTGCTGAATGTGGGAAATCTTTTTCCCGTAAGTCAGATTTTGTTAGGCATCAGAAAATTCACAAAGGAGAAAAGCCACATGTTTGCTCTGAATGTGGGAAATCATTTTCCCTTAAGTCACATCTAGTTCAACATCTGAAAATTCACAAAGGAGAAAAGCCATATGTTTGCTCTGAATGTGGGAAATGTTTTTCTCAGAATTCAAGTCTTGTTGTACATCAGAGATTTCACACAGGAGAGAGACCATTTCTTTGTGCTGAATGTGGGAAATCTTTTTCTCAGAATTCAAGTCTTGTTAGACATCAGAATATTCACAAAGGAGGAAAGCCATATGTTTGCTCTGAATGTGGGAACTGTTTTTCTCGGAGCTCAAGTCTTATTAGACATCAGAGAAATCACCCTGGATAGAAACCATTTGTTTGCTCTGAATTTGGGAAATGTTTTTCCTCCAGCTCTAAGCCTAATACATATCAGATAATTCACACAGGAGAGACCAAGACCATTTGTTTGCTCTGAATGTGGAAAATATTTTTTCCATAAGTCAGATCTTGTTGTTAAACATCAGAGAATTCACACACATTGTATTGTATGTCTTTATTTATATAGCGCCAAAAGTGTACTCAGCGCTTCACAAAGAATACAGTTCTGGGAATTATATTAATACAACAAGCGCAGCAAAATCAGACAATAAAAGGAATCCCTGGCCCGAAGAGCTTACAATCTAAGTGATATGATGGGAGATTTACAGAGACAGCAGGTGAGGGAATAAGTGCTATAGATGGCAGTGCTTGGTCACAATGGGTGGTAGGAGTGACTGACTGTGTGTGTGGGACAATAGCAATGAGTGCAGGCTATTGGGATGCTTGATTTGTGGGACGAGTTTTAATGTTAGTCCGTATTAAATCGGAAGGTTAATACCATTTACAGGGGAAGAGATGGCAGGGAGGCGTGGGTGAGAGCAGGTGTGTATGTCTGCATTCAGGCTTAGGAGAGATCCCAAGCAGCAGGAAGGAGTAGATAGAGGTTATGAATAGAGAATTTGTGTGGGTGTTTTTTTATTGAAGGCTAAAGAAGTTGTTTGGAGATAGGTGTATAAATAATGGTGCAGTGGGGATTGGGAAAGTTAGAGAGAACAGAGGCGTTCACAAAGGAGTGAGGAAACAGTAAACAGAAAAGGCAATAGGGAGGGCATTGTGAGATGCAGGACGAGAGACTTCCCAGTTATTGGAGGATATGAAGAGTACAAATAATCACAGCTTATAGAAAGTCAAGTTCTCACAGTTGCAAAGTTGCAGAGTCCAGATCTTCCTCTAATCTTCACCTCCACTTTCAACTCCAAAAGGAACTCTACAGACACTTTAAATGTGACAACTTGATGTTACACACAAGCATATGGCTCACAGCCAAGATAGACTGTATTAAATACTCTGATAACATGCATTTGACTAACAATTAAGGGAGTGGTTTGCCTAATCATCTCACAGAAACATACCAAATAGTTAATTAGATTTTAAGTTCTCAGATGAAAAAACGTGATTACTCCTAATATGGAAAATGTTTTACCCACATTTTGAAGCTTGATAATAATCAGAGACACCACAGAGTTTAAATATATAGCATTTAAAATATCACTGTGAGAATCATGGATTTTCGCTCCCAGAAAGATCAAGACATTAAGGGCCATATGTGATTGAAGTGACCCTTAAATAAAAGTTATGCAGAGCCTACAGCCAATTTTCCCATCAGGTACCTTCATTTTGGAGAGAAATAGAAAATAAATGTATTTAAAGTAAGGTATTGATTTTTGGTACACTGTATACCCTTCCCCCACTCAAATCCAGCAGAGGCCCCATGCAGTGTTTCCTGTGCCTGCCTGCTGCCATTTGCTGCATGACCCCTGATGAGATGGGGCCTTTGATGCTTCCTAGATCTCGGGCAAAGTTGGACACTTGTTTATGGGATCATTATCCCTTCATGTCTGGATTCACTCTTATTTTCACATTTCTGTTATGTGCGGGAAACTGACACAAATGTCCATATAGTCAAAAAAGCCCATTGGGAACAATTGGGCACAACATTTTTAAAATTCCCTTCCTGGCAGTCTTGTTTTAAGACTCACATGGGGAAGCCATTCACCTGCTGTGCTGTCTCTCCTTGGACATGCTGGACCATACAGGAACCTGCTGCCTCAGCACCCAGCCTTCTGTCCCTACGGGCTGCAACTTCTCTTATACTGTAATTTGTAGGAACATTGACTACCCTCCCATTTATTTTACTGCTGCTTGCTGCTGAATTGTATGTTATCCAAGAAGCGTCTGTGTGTAAAACGGAGCATAAGCGTCTGTGTGTAAAACGGAGCATAACCGAAGCTGGACAAAAAAAGATGAATTGTATGATAAACGTTTGTGTACTGTACCTCTCTTTATTAAATGTATTCTCGTGCCTGTGTATTGGATCATGTGATCCTTAGTACTTGGTTATCCTGATGCATACTGTATTGTGTGGCATTTGCTATTGTGCTTACTTGGAGCTCTGTAAATCTGGTTGTCACTTGAGTTCCATTGTCCTCCGTAACCACTGAAGGATCTTTGAAGTAGGGCTGACTCTTTGTGTGAGAGTATGGATTGTGCTTCGGTCCCGCCCCCGTGATGTGAGGCGTCCCGTGACGAGGCGGGTGACACGCCTCACACTGAGGTTACGCATAGGCGCCGTGCTGCCAGGCTGAAGAACACCACACGGATCGGGCTTAGGCTCTGCCCTCGTGACTTGTCCCATGACGTCTCTGTTGACGCCCCTCACACAGGAGCTACGCGCAAGCACCGCGTTACCACGACCATCAGCGGGCTTAGGCCCCACCCCCACGAAGCATCCCTTGACGCCACAGAGAAAGCCCCTCGCACTCAGGTGATTACACGCCGGCGCAGCATTACCAGTGAAACGCGTAGGGTTAATGCTATCTACAACTACTCCACACCTGCGGTACACTCCACCCCTGCTTACCAGTGGCAGAATACCTCTGAGCACACATTGCCTAAAAGCCTTGTGCAGTCCTGCCATTGACTGCCAGTCCTTTATATGCTCAGCCATCCCTCCTGCAAATTGGCTGAGCATAACCTTTGTTTGTGACGTAGTGCTTGCCTCAAGCACCCTGCTGCCTTTCCTTTGCATTCTACCTGTTGCCTTTCTCGTTGTACCCTGACCTCAGATTGTACCTGTATCACTGCCTTCTCTTACCCTTGACTTCGGCTTGCATTTGGACTCCCACCTTCTCTACTCCTGGACCCCGACTATGCACAGCGACCATCCGCCTTCTCCAATCCTAGACCATGGCGAGTATCACAACCATTCTGACCTCTTCTAACCTGACCCGGCTAAACGACTACCACTCTGCACTCCGGATGAGGTTTCGCGGTTTTAGGTCAGTGTATACCAACATCCTGTAACGTGTGCTCACCACAAATGAGACTAGACCGTGAGGCTGAGGTGGGGATGTATATAACCACCGCCCTACAACCGCAAGACCATGTCCAGATTGCAGAGTCAGGGTCATGTAGCTGGTCAGGCTAGTAGAGTTCTGGTAAGTCATGGTAGTCAAGGGTTGGAGAGAGGCGAGCAGTCGTAATCCGTAGCCGAGGAGAGAGCGGAGTCAAAAAGCGAGCCGAGGTTCAGGAGCACAGAAGGGAGAAGTCCAGGTACGAGCAGGGGTCACAACAAAAGGTCAGGCAAGGTACAGTAACTGCAACAAACAGCAAGCATGGGTTCACAAACAAGAGTTTATGCTCAACCATTTTGTGGGAGGGCTGGCTCAGTACTTAAAGGGCAGGTAGCCAGCCAATGGTAAAGGCAGCACACAGCTGCAAGGTAACGAAAGAGAACCGCCACTTAGACATATTCAGTCCACTGATAGGCAGGGGCAGGGGGGAAGTGCAGATGAGGAGTAATTGACAGCATTAACCCCTCATGTACTTCTGGAAATGCTACGCCGCCGTGTATTGGAGACAGGAGCGTCCTCCGTTGCGTCACGGAAGGCGGTGGGGGGGCGGAGCCTAGGTCCAGTGTCGGCAGGAGTATTTCAGCGCTCGTGCGAGGGGCGTCACCCAATGCATCAAGAAGTGGGACCGAAATCCAATCCTCACACATCCCTACCTCAGCCCCGCGGTCCCGTCCTGTTTGTGGTGAGCACCCGTTACAGTGTCAGTGATTACATGGAGTGGCTGGGAGTGTGCCCCATTATAAGAACATTGCTATTGGGTGGGTTCTTCCTCATTGCCTGATTAGTGTGAACCTCCTAATGAGTTTAGACTAGGATTATTACTTTGTATGCACTGTGTTTTTGCCTAGTTTTTCTGTGTTGCTTCTGGGAGCCCTGAGACCCCTTGCATTTGGGGAGGTTCCCATTGCCCACAGAAACCACAAGGGCATAAGTAGTGCGACGTATCCCAGGTATAAGAGCATAGCTCTTGGGTAGTCCGCCCTAGTGGTCCTGGGTAGTGGCTGTACCATCCTAGTACAGTTCGCTAGGATTAGTCAGTATACAACTGTGTCAGTGTCACTTTCACATGGATGGGTTGTAAGGTATGTTCCAGTGCTGGAAGGTGATTTATTAAATTGTACCACCTAGTAGATATTGATCTAAATATCTTCAAAGGTTTTTACTACATTCCGTCATGTAAATATTCAAGGTAGGAGGGTCACAAAACATGGAAGAGATAAGAAAATACATACCTTTTGTGATGTAAGTACAATAAAAGTTGGAACACATTCAAATCGAACATCACAAAGAAGAAATACACAATCAACACTATTATGTAGTAGTAGACTTGTAGTCTGCTTATTGGAGTATAAGAGTGGACTATAATATGTAGGGAGGACCAGTAGACCTGTTAAAAGAAGGTTTTGTGGAACACATTTGTAACATTAAGAAAGGATTAATAAAACAGCGTTTCTAACCACTTTAGATTAGTCAGTGGACAAGAACTAAAAGGGTTACAATTTGTGGGAACAGAAAGTACATTGGAGGGGAGGTAATAGAATTACATACATTTCAAGAAGGGAATCTTATTGGATTTGCCTTCTTAAACACTCGATCATGGGGGTCAATGTAGACTGTGACCCAGGCTCCTTTCTGCGAGATGAAATTTTATTTTTTCATTAATTTTTTTTAATGCATTCATAATAGATGTTTGAATATTCTAGATTTCAGATCTACTATACGTTTCATTGTTTGATTTGAACATTGAGAGCTAGATATGTTTGTTTATTTTCTCTCTAAGAAATTATGGATTTAAAAAAAAATTGTAATATAAATATTGTTAATACATTTTTTTTTAATAGAAAATGGCGCTGTCGTGTGCTTTGGTGTGTACTGATTCCAATGAAGGACAGCGTATATGGATCGGGGGGAGGAATAATAGGAGGTCCATCGGGGAAAGTATATAGTCCAGGAGATTTTAGTACTGTGACTGTTCTCCAATTCGGACACGAAAAAAATCCCATAGGTGTGTGAATGGAATTAAGCTCCGGGGGACTGAGAATGGGATAATGGAGGTAAGGAAAGCCTACAATGGAGGGTTGTACTCAACATATATATTGTTTAATACAAAGAACTTAAAGGAGAGAAATTATAAATCCCATAATATATATATAGTTAATGTAATGATAGTGTTAATTGTGATGTAGAAAACCACAATATATATATATGTGTATAAATGTCAAAAAGGAGTGCTACTGGGCATGGCAATATATACTATAAACAAACACAAACAGGGCCCAGTGCTACATCCAATGGCACAAATACACAGTGAAATACTTATATATTCTCTTGTAAAAAAGGGTCATTTAGTTTAACCCTTTGGCCAAAGCGTCTTAAGCCTGCTGCCACTTACAAGGCATGACCATAGCAGGAAATGAACAAAAAGGGGTGATCAGTGGGCAGCTAAAACATGGTATTACAAACAGTGCTATAGGATGCAGTGCAACGTGATTATAAACAATATTATGACCATAGCAGGGCCTTTGACATATATACACATATATATATATATTTTGTGGTAACTTTTGGGGCTTAAATGAGCTTACTGGGTATTTCTGTGTTTTTGTTATCTTTGTCCAGCTGGTTTGGAGGTTGGCCCCTCCCTTCCAGGTTTAAAGCTCGTCCCATCCCACTTTCCATATGCACAGGTCTTTGCATGCAGCTGATTGTGACAGATCTAATACAGAGTATTCTTCCTGATAATCTCCAAGTAAATAAGAATTTCAATCAGATTTAGAATCATGCAGCTGATTATGACAGATCAAATATGATAATTCTTCCTAGTATTGTATAGGTTATTAAGAATTTTAATCAGTGTTAGGCTCTGCTATGGTCATGCCTTGTAAGTGGCAGCAGGCTTAAGACGCTTTGGCCAAAGTGTTAAACTAAATGACCCTACACTATACAAGAGAATATATAGGTATTTCACTGTGTATTTGTGCCATTGGATATAGCACTGGGCTCTGTTTGTGTTTGTTTATGATTTAGAAAACTGCAACAAAGAGTAACATTGATCTTATTATAAATCTTATGCAACAGAGTCGAGAGAAAGCCAATATATCAGAGGAAGCAACCCAGATCCCACTGAGTTAAGACCATGGGATTGGAGTGTACCCAGAGTGAAAATCAAAAATGCCTCTCTCTGATATAATGTCCTTGCTCTATTGCCGCCTCTGTTAGGAATGAGAATGTGTTCCAATGCTGTACATTTAAATGACGAAGAGAACCTTATTGACAACACAAAAGTGTTGGCGGAGATTACGCATTCTGGGGGAAGTACAGTCTCCTGTTGATCCTCCATCTTGTCCTCCACCAGGAACTGACGGGAGAGAGCATCAACTTTTACATTCTTTGATCCGGGTAGGTTTGAAATTATAAAGTTAAAATGGGGAAAAAAGAGACCATCGGGCTTGTCGAGCCCCTAGGCATCTAGCGCCTTCAATGTACAGCAGATTTTTGTGGTCTGTTAATCTAGTAACTGGGTTCTCCATACCTTCGAGGAGATGTCTCCACTCTTCTAATGCCAACTTGATGGCTAGGAGTTCCCGGTTACCTACGTCATGGTTCCATTCCGTGGAAGAAAATGCGCATGGATGAAGCCTGGCTTGCGGGGTCTTCCTCTGTGACAAGATCGCTCTGGCCCCGACGTCGGATGCGTCCACTTCTAGTGTGAAAGGCAAGTTGGGATCCGGGTGTACGAGGATGGGTGCAGAGATGAAGGTGGTCTTTAGGCTATCGAAGGCTTGAGAAGCGGCAGAGGACCATGAGGCCGGATCCGCACCTTTTTGTGTCAGGGCCGTAATGGGTGCTTCTACCGAAGAGAAATTATGTATGAATCTGCAGTAGTAATTTGCGAATCCCAGAAAGCGCTGTACGGCTCTTAAGGTTGTGGGACGAGGCCAATCTAGAACCGCTTTTACTTTAGCTGGATCCATAGCAAGGCCAATGTCAGAGATGATGTACCCCAAGAATGCCGTAGAGGTTTGGTGGAACCGACACTTCTCCAGTTTAGCAAACAGGTGGTTCTCACGTAGGTGCAGAAGTACCTGCTTGACATGAGCTGAATGTTCCTGTATGGATTTAGAGAAGATCAGCATATTGTCCAGGTAGACTATGACATATTGGTCGAGAAGTTCTCTGAAAATGTAATTGACAAAATCTTGGAATATGGCTTGAGCGTTGCATAGTTACTCCTAATGCCCGTCCCGGGGGTTGAAGGCTGTCTTCCACTCATTGCCCTGGTGTATTTTTACCAAGTTATAGGGTCCAATTTGGTGAAGATGGTAGCCCCCTGTAGACGATCAAAGAGGTCGGAGATCAGAGGTAGGGGCTACAGATTTTTGACGGTGATCTTGTAGAGACCTCGGTAGTCGATGCAGGGACCAAGGGATCCGTCTTTCTTCTTTACGAAGAAGAACCCTTCTCCTGCGGGGGATGAGGATTTACGCATGAATCCCTTCTGTAGGTTCTCCTGTATATACTCCCTCATGGCTTTATTTTCTGGAAGAGAGAGTGGGTAGGAGCATCCTCTGGGTGCACCGAGCCGGGAAACAGATCGATGAGGCAATCAAAAGACCGAAGGGCAGTAGTGCCTTAGATTGTGCCTTATCAAAGACGTCCCGAAAATCTGTGTAGGCCTCAGATAGGTTTATCTTCTCCGCTCCCAGTACAGAAATCCCACATAATCTTTTGCGGGTAATGACGCAGTTGTTAGAGCAATGAGGACTCCATTGGAAAGATTCTGTATCAGTCCAATCAATCCGTGGGTTGTGTAGCTGTAGCCAAGGATATCATTGACCGAAGGGGTATGGATTGCATCCAGCTAAATCCTCTCTGTGTGATCCTCTCCTGTCTGTAATTGGAAAAGAACTAAAAACACAAAAATAGGAGCGCATAGAAAGAAAGCCAGAAAACCGAAATTACTACATAAATCTTTATCAAAGTAAAAAAAAGAATGACACATATAAAATACCACATAAAATGTATCACAATGAGGGTCAAATTACACCACAGTGTCATTTGACACGAAACGCGTAGGTGGTGACGTCATACGCAGCGACGTTACGTCCGTGACGACGGGGCAACATGCTGCAACCCTGAGAAACCGTGAGGAAGCCATTAGGAGGTGTTACGCCAGTGCTGCCCGCAGACCAGACCCGTCCCCTGAGCTGAAGGAGGAAGTGGTAATACACGCACCCGCAGCAAAGGGAGCGTGTCCGGAGTGTGGTATGAAGCATTGCCAGGCCAGGTGTAGTAAGGTAGACAATATTTGCCGGTACCGGTTGTAGAGATAGAGTGAAGGATGCCTTGCCGAAGTCAGGGAGTGGAGTGTGGAGATAGGTCGTAGTCCAAGCCATGTTCAAGGGGTTACCAGAGTGTGCGTTGTCCAAGGAGTGCCGAGATCGAGAGCCAGAGTGGGTAGTCGTACGAGCTGCGTCAGAACCTGTGAAAACACTGAGAGAATCCAGAAGTACTTCCATACAGAGATTATGTCGAGCAAAGATTGAGAGCAGAGAGGAGCTAGATAAAGCAGGAAGGTCCAATTAGGAACGGAGGCGGGACAGGAAGAGCTACAGGGAGACACTGCAGATTGGTGCAGGCATAACAGGCCAGGTGAGTTTTGTTGGTAACCTGAGTATGCCCGTGCAGTGTGCGGGGGCGGAGCCTGAGGTCCGGGGGACGGGAAGAAGAGTGTGCAGACTGAGCGTGCTCCGTAACTCGTGTACACGCGTGAACCGAGCCAGTGGATGGTGCAGGTGTGCGTGCAGGAGGGCGTGGGCGCGCCCGGCGCTGAGCAGAGGAATCGCCGAGGGGAGTGATCCTGCGACGGCGGCAGGGGCGGGGAGCCATGGAGGCCGGTAAGGCAGGATTGTTTTGTGTGTCCAGGGGCTCCCTGCAGGGAGGGAGTGCTCTGTGTGGGGAGCGTGGAGAACGCCGATTCCTGACAGTACCCCCCTCTTCAGGAATGGCCTCAGGACGGTCCAAGAATGGTTTGTCTGGAAACTTTTTCCTGAAGGACTTAAGAAGGGCCGGGGCATGAATGTCCTTTGAAGGTACCCAGGATCTCTCTTCAGGGCCAAAGCCCTTCCACTGCACCAAGAACTGGAGCTGACCCCTGGATAGGCGAGAATCCAAAAGAGAGTGAACTTCGTATTCCTTGTTATTTTGTACAGTAATGGGATCCGGTTTACGAGTCTGATCCGGAAAGAAGTGAATGGAGATGAATGGTTTTAAGAGGGACACATGAAAGACATTGGGAATCTTCATACTGGGTGGTAGTTGGAGCCGGTATGCCACGGGATTGATTTGTTCACAAATAGGGAAGGGACCCAGGAACTTAGGTGCCAGTTTAGGAGATGGTACCTTGAGGTGGATATTCTTAGAGGAGAGCCATACCAAATCCCCTGGTTTGTAACTGGGCGCCGAACGACGACGACGATCGGCCTGTAGTTTCGATCTGCGGGAGGAGTTGAGAAGGGTAGACTGAATCCTGGACCATGCGGTTTGGAGGGAAGAAATGCGTTCATCTACGGCTGGTACTCCAGAAAGAATGTTGGGGATGGGAAGACAGGGAGGGTGGAACCCATAATTTATAAAGAAGGGCGACTCCCGGGTGGACTCGTTTTTGGCAGAATTGACGGCATACTCTGCCCAAGAGAGGAGTTGAGCCCAATCATCCTGGAAATCGGATATGAAACATCTCAGGTACTTCTCCAGGGATTGATTGATTCTCTCCGTTTGTCCATTGGACTGAGGATGATAGGCGGAAGAGAAGGAAGAAGAGATGCCCAATCTCTTCGTGAAAGCTCTCCAAAATTTGGATACAAACTGAGAACCTCTGTCAGAAACAATGGACGCAGGGATCCCATGAATCCGGAAAATCTGCTCCGTAAAGATAGCAAGGGCGGGGGAGGTGGGTAATCCTTTAAGTGGAATGAAATGGGACATCTTCGAGAACCTGTCCACGACCACCAAGATAGTGTTCATTCCTCTGGACCTGGGCAACTCCACGATGAAGTCCATCGAAATGTGGGACAAGGGGCGGTCGGGAACTGGAAGGGGTAACAGAAAACCCTGAGGCTTTTGACGGAGAATCTTGCTTTGAGGGCACGTGGGGCAAGCGCGGGTAAACTCCAGAATATCTTGAGACATCCTTGGCCACCAAAAATTCCGACGAATGAGATCAGTAGTCTTCTTAAAACCTGGATGACCTGCAGATTTAGAGGAGTGTCCCCAAGACAGGACCTCTGGAACAAATTTGGAAGGTACAAAGAGTTTGTTGTCGGGAACGACCAAGTCCTTGGGAATGCGTCTCTGGGAGTGCAAAATCGTGTCAAGATTCTTGAAAGAAGACGTGGCGAGAATCCTCTCAAGTGGAAGGATAGTCTCCAAAGATTCCTCTGGCCTCTCTTCAGAAGAATGTATTCGGGAGAGTGCGTCTGCCTTTACGTTCTTGGTCCCGGGGATATAGGAAAGGTGAAAATCGAATCGAGAAAAAATGAGCCCAACAAGCCTGTCGTGGGCCAAGGGGTCGAGCGTTCTCTATGTAAAGAAGGTTCTTGTGGTCCGTGAGAATAGTAAACGGCTCTTTCGACCCCTCCAGCAGGTGTCTCCACTCTTGAAGAGCCATCTTCACGGCCAGAAGTTCCCTGTTACCCACGTCATAGTTCCTCTCGGCAGACGAGAATTTCTTGGAAAAATATGCACAGGGATGTAACTTATCTTGGGGCGTGGGTCTCTGAGACAGAACGGCACCAGCGCCGCAATCAGAAGCGTCGACCTCCAGGACGAAGGGAAGTTCAATGTTGGGATGACGGAGAATAGGTGCGGATATAAAGGCTTCCTTGAGTGTCTCGAAGGCGGAGATGGCCTCGGATGACCAAGCAGAAGGATCAGCCCTTTTTTGGTGAGCGCAGTAAGGGGTGCCACAATGGTAGAAAAACTCCGTATAAACTTACGATAATAATTAGCGAACCCTAAAAAACGTTGTATGGCCTTGAGAGAGTTGGGTCTTGGCCATTCAGTAACTGCTTGAAGTTTACCGGAGTCCATCATAAACCCCTCATCGGAAATGATGTACCCCACGAACGGAGTAGAGGTCTGATGAAAGGTGCACTTCTCCAGTTTGGCGTACAAATGGTGTTCACGGAGACGGGAAAGGACGTAGGAGGTGTGGCGTATATGGTCCTGGAGATCTTTGGAAAAAATCAGGATATCATCCAAGTATACAATAACAAAGATATTGAGTACCTTACGAAAGACGTCGTTGATGAAATCCTGGAAGACAGCGGGAGCATTACATAAGCCAAAAGGCATTACAAGATACTCGTAGTGTCCACTACGCGTGTTGAAGGCCGTCTTCCATTCGTCCCCCTTCCTGATGCGCACCAGGTTATAGGCACCTCGTAGATCCAACTTGGAAAAAATCTTGGCCCCCTGTAATTTATCGAACAGTTCGGTAATAAGGGGAAGGGGGTAACGATTTTTAATAGTTATGTGGTTTAAACCCCTGTAGTCGATGCAAGGCCTCAACGACCCGTCCTTTTTCTTGATGAAGAAAACCCCAGCCCCTGCTGGGGAATTAGAGTGACGAATAAAGCCTTTCTTGAGATTCTCCTGGATATATTCATCCATAGCGTGAGATTCTGGTAACGACAAGGGGTAGGTCTTGGACTTGGGTAGGGAGTAACCTGGAACTAGATCGATCGGACAATCGTAAGTCCTGTGTGGCGGCAAGAGGTCTGACTGTACCTTATTGAAAACGTCCCGGAATTGATGGTAAACGGAAGGTAGAATAACTTCCGGAACAGAGGTATTGGCCAGCAGTTAATGAGTCTCGTCTGACCTCGGCCTCCAGGAAATGGGAGCAGAGGAAGTGGATTGTTGAAGCTGTAGCCAAGGAAGACCAAGGGTGATGGGTATCCAGGAGCGTGAATGGATCGAGAACTAAGATCTCCTTGTGCAGATGTTGAGGACAGAAGCAGGGGAGCCGTCTCTAAGGAGATTGGGCCGGGGTAAGAGGACGTCCATCGAGACCGACGTGTGCGATGGGAACCTTCGTTCTCACGAGTGGTATGCGAATTCAATTCCACGAAGTTTCCTCCAGAGTCAATGAAAGCGGCGGTAGAAGTCTTGAACTTATCGCCTGAAAGGGAGACTGGAAATGTAAGTTTCTTAGGGAGTTCACCTTTAGAAAGGGGACGTGGAGACATTACACCCAGAGAGAGCCCCTCTGTACTCACTGGGTGTTCCCGTTTCCCGGACACAGTGGACACTCCCGAACCAGATGTTCCATGGATCCGCAGTAGAAACATAATCCCCCGGCGTGGCGGAACTGCCGTATCGGTGTGCGGATGCGTTGTACCCCCAATTGCATTGGCTCTGGCAACTCCAGTGCAGGACGAAGAGGTATGGTAGCACTTGGGGGAGCAGGAGTTCTGCTGGAAGTAATGGAGAACGGAACTTGAAAGTAATGGAGGCGAATGCGCTGACGCTCTGAGCGGCGTACCTGGATACGTTGATCCACTCGGACAGCCAAATCAATGAGGACCTCCAATTGATCCAGCCTGGATTGGCGAGAGAGTTCGTCCTTGATGGGATCTGCCAGGCATTGCCAGAATATGGAGATGAGAGCCACTTGTCCCCAGTTAGTCTCGGCTGCTAGAGTCCGGTATTCCACAGCATACTGTGTCACCATTCGCCGTCCCTGAGTGATCTGGAGGAGAGAAACAGATGCCATTTCCCGACGAGCGGGAGAATCGAATACTCGTTGAAATTCGGCTTTAAATGCCGGGTAATCTTGGGTAAGGTCAGAACGTCGCTCCCAAACCGGGGAAGCCCAAGCCAGGGCGCTGCCAGTGAGGAGGTTATAAATGTAGGCTACCTTCTTGCGATCAGTATTGTAGAGATGGGGGGCCATTTCAAACTGCACCTCACACTGGTTTATGAAATCCCTACAATCTTGCGGTTCACCTGCATAAGGCTTGGGGGGAGGAATCCTTACATCTGAGCTGCTAACTGCACTTGCGGAGTGGGGGCTTACATCTGGCGGGGTCGCGGTCGGTACCCTGTCTGAGAGTACTGCGACCTGGCGTGTAAGTGCCACAATTTGATCCGCCATAGCCTGGTTTTGCTGAAGCAGATTGGAGAGAAACTGTTGAAGTTCGGTCTGGTCTGCGTCTTGTGGGCTCGACATAATGTTACGCCGGTGCTGCCCGCAGACCAGACCCATCCCCTGAGTTGAAGGGGGAAGTGGTAATACACGCACCCGCAGCAAAGGGAACGTGTCCGGAGTGTGGTATGAAGCGTTGCCAGGCCAGGTGTAGTAAGGTAGACAATACTTGCCGGTACCGGTTGTAGAGATAGAGTGAAGGATGCCTTGCCGAAGTCAGGGAGTGGAGAGTGGAGGTAGGTCGTAGTCCAAGCCGTGTTCAAGGGGTTACGAGAGTGTGCGTTGTCCAAGGAGTGCCGAGATCGAAAGCCAGAGGGGGTAGTCGTATGAGCTGCGTCAGAACTTGTGAAAACACTGAGAGAATCGAGAAGTACTTCCATACAGAGACTATGTCGAGCAAAGACTGAGAGCAGAGAGAAGCTAGATAAAGCAGGAAGGTCCAATTAGGAACGGAGGCGGGACAGGAAGAGCTACAGGGAGACACTGCAGATTGGTGCAGGCATAACAGGCCTGGTGAGTCTTGTTGGTAACCTGAGTATGCCTGTGCAGTGTGCGGGGGCGGGGCCTGAGGTCCGGGGGACAGGAATAAGAGTGTGCAGACTGAGCGTGCTCCGTAACTCGTGTACGCGCGTGAACCGAGCCAGTGGATGGTGCAGGTGTGCGTGCAGGAGTGCGTGGGCGCGCCCGGCGCTGAGCAGAGGAATCGCCGAGGGGAGTGATCCCGTGACGGGCAGGGAGCCATGGAGGCCGGTAAGGCAGGATTGTTTTGTGTGTCCTGGGGCACCCTGCGGGGAGGGAGTGCTCTGTGTGGGGAGCGTGGAGAACGCCGATTCCTGACAGGAGGTTTCTTAGAGCGATAAGGTCTGTTTTATACCAACGTGGCAGCCTTGTGCTCTCTTTTTTACCATCTATCAGGACCTTCATACTGAGCCATAGGTGTTAGTACCTTATCCTGGGCGGGTGTCTTGGGTGTATTTAGATACACGTATTATCTATGTGGTGTCATTTGACCCTCATTGTGATACATTTTAGGTGGTATTTTATGTGTCATTCTTTGTTTTACTTTGATAAAGATTTATGTACTAATTTCGGTTTTCTGGCTTTCTTTCTATGCGCTCCTATTTTTGTGTTTTTTTGTCTTGAGTATGCCCAGCTGACTAGGAGACTAGGAGCTGCAGGGAAGATTCGGAAGCATTGCGCGCAAATCCCCCTTTCCATTGGAAAAGAAGGGAGATAAATGCTGGTTGTAGAAGCCGACCATCAATGGCTTCCAGACCAATAGGGTGCTTCTTATGAATGAGTGGGATTTTGTTTCTCTCGGCGAACGCCTGGTCAACGAAATTGCCCCCTGACCCGGAATCCAGAAAGGCCTGTGCAGTGGTGTGGAAATTTTCGCCGGTTAACGTAGCGGGGATTATAATCCTAGTTGGCGTTATTTTAGTAGGGGAAGTAGATAATGTTCCCAGTGTGATTCCCCTGATCCTCAGTGGGACTTGGCATTTCCCGATTTCTGGGGACAATTGAGTACCTGGTGTCCGGGATTGCCACAGTACAGGCAAAGTCCGGCACTGCGTCGGCGTAGTTTCTCGCTGGAGGACAGTTTGTTGCCACAAGTCGCATGGGTTCCTCGGTATCTGGCGGCGGCGGTTTGGCTGTACCAGTGTAGAAACTGTGGGATCTAGGAGTACTCTAGGAGTACTTTGCCGGTGCCGGGTTTTTTCAGATCTCCTCTCCTGCAGTGGGAAGAAAGAAGATCCGGCGCCATTGCAAGTGACAAGCATCCAGGCCACTTCCGGGTAGGTTGAAAAAACTTTATTTGCACATTACACACACAAGGCTACACCATGATCTCCTCTCCTGCAATTGCTGGTCCACCCGGTTACATAGAGCGATGAGTTCCTTGAGATCCGTGGGGCGTTCCTGTGCGGCAAGTTTGTCTTTTAGGGACTCCGAAAGACCTTGCCAGAAGGCGGCTGACAGCGCCTTGTCAATCTGGTCTTCGCTGCTTTGGTGCAGCACTCGAGAGCATATCGGGCGATGGGGCGGTTACCCTGGGAGATGTGCAACAAGGAAGAAGCAGCAGTTACCTTGCGTCCAGGCATGTCGAACACTCTGCGGAACTCACGGGTGAAACGTGCAATATCGCTGGCGAGATCAGATCTCATTTCCCAGATGAGTGAAGCCCAGGCCAGAGCATCATCTGTAAGTAGGGAGATAATATGCCACCCCAGATCTTTGAGAGATGAATCGAGAGGGCATTAATTCGAATTGTATAAAACACTGGTTCAAAAAAACGCGACACCCATTAGGGTCACCACCATAGCGATTGGGCGTAGGCAGTCGTGGTCATGGAAACCGGGGTGAGAACCAAGGCAGCCATTCCGGAAGAGCCCGGGCTAAGAGATTGGACGGTCTGTTGCAGCAAGTCCGTGCGCTGATAGTTTTATTCTATATATTTCTCTATCTTGGAAACCATGCTGGTGTGTGTGCTGAAGACTCACCCCACCTCGGTGGGGTCCATGTTTGTGGGGCTGAGCATACTGCAACAGAGTGCTCACCACAAACAAGGCGTGACCGCGAGGCCGAGGTGGGGATTTTATAAAACACCAACCCACAGCCGCGTGGGCGAGTCTGGATTGTAGATTGGTCGAGGTAGCCAAGTCGGGTTAGGAGAGGTCAGGATGGTCAGGAATACTTGCCGAGGTCGGTGTTGGAGAGTAGCGGATCATAGGAGGTACTTAGCCGTGGTCTGGATTGGAGAGAGGCGGATCGTCATGGTACTTTGCAGAGGTCAGTATTGGAGAGGTGCGGCTCGTCAAGGAGCTAGCTGGGGTCAGGATGGAGAGGTGCAGATGGTCCTACATAGCCCAGGTAAGAAGAACAGAGAGTGGAGTCCGGAGGAAAAGCAAGGTCAGGAGCAAGGATCTGAAAGCAAGACTGTGGAGGCAAGACAGCAGTGAACACTTCGCTAATAGGAAGGTTTATGCTCAGCCGATGAATCAGTGAAACGGCTGAGCATATAAGGAAAACATGCTGGTGTGCGTGCTCAAGACTCGCTCCACCTCGGCAGGGTCCATGTTTGTGGGGCTGAGCATACTGCAACGGAGTGCTCACCATAAACAAGGCGTGACTGCGGGGCCGAGGTGAGGATTGTGAAGACACCAACCTCCATCCACGAGGACGTGTCCAGAGTGTAGATTGGTTGTGGGTAGCCGGGTCAGGGTCATAGAGGTCAGAGTCGTAGAAGGTACTTGCCGTGATCAGGGTTGGAGAGGTTCGGATCGTCGTTGGTAAAGCCGAGGTTAGGATTGGAAAGGTGCGGATCGTCGTTGGTATAGCCAGGCTCAGGAGCAGAGAGGTGCGGAGCCCAGGTACTAGCCAAGGTCAAACATGGAGAAACACAGGAACTAAGATACAGGGTACAGACAGGGAGGCAGGGATGCAGTAAGCACTTCGTACTGAATGAAGTCTTATGCTCAGCCATCTTGCCATGTTGTTATGTTTGTGATCGCCACAAACCAGGACCGGACTGCGGGGCTGAGGTGGGGTTATATAATCACCGACCTTAGTCCGCGCAGACTGATCCGGAGTGCACAGTTCGTAGTCGTACATAGCAGGGTCAGGATTGGAGAAGGCAGCATCGTTGTTATTCAAGCAGGAGTTCGGCAACAGGTAGTCAGGAGTTCACCGCTTCAGCTTAGGAGCGTCAGCGGCCTCTGCGTGAGGAGCGGGATCGGCTCATGACGCCGGTCTTGGCAGGGGGAGACAGCAGGCTGGCCGAAGTACACCGCGGGGCAGCGTCGGGGAAAACCAACGCTTCAGCACAGAAGTCCAAAGCAGGCCTCTGCGTGGAGAATAGCAGCAGGCCTCAGGAAACTAATGGTAACCTCTGCTAGGGGAGAATGCAGCAGGTACCAGGAACCTGTGCTGGCTAAACAACGCTTAAGCACAGGAGTTAGGAACAGGCCTCTGCGTGGAGAATAGCAGCAGGCCTCAGGATACACGGAAATACAGGCCTCTGCATGAAGAGTACCAGCAGGCCTCAGGATACTCCGGAACACAGACCTCTGCGTGGCGAATAGCAGCAGGTCTCTGGATACTCAGGAACTAGAGATAAGAACTAGAGAGATTAGTACACAAGGAGACAAGCCAGGCGGCTTGTGGCAGAGACAGTAACGTCCAGAGAAGGATTATGCTTGGCTCTGATTCAGAGCCAAAGCCCAACATATAAAGGGCAGAGATCCAATCACGGGGGGAGGGTGTGTGAGCATTCCTTCAATGATGGAGCACAGGGCAGAAGCTGCAATGAGAGGCAGCACATGTGCCATTGATTGCCAGAGGAAGCCTTTGTAACTGCAGAGGTCTGCAATGCTATATTCAATGCCAGGAGCGGATTCCTTACACCATGGGGCTGGCTGACCATATATACTAGCAGGAACCAATGGGATGCCTGTAGGGAGGAGGAGGAGTCAGCAATAGGTGATCCTGTGATAGGTTGAGGCGGAATCAGCAGCAGCTGGAGCCTGATACAGAGAAGTCAGTCTCTGCTTTGCTGCATGTGGGCGCCGCCCGCACACAGTCCAAGCGCGCCACGCGTCACTGATGCTCCAACGGGGCGGAGAGAGGAGACGGGGTCAGCGACGCTGGTTTCTCAAGCAGTGCGGCGTACACATGTGGGACGAGCAGGGCGGATAACATCCGTGGAGCCACGGGACGTCTGCAGCTCGATAAGGGTGCCTGTGCTGCGGGGTGTGCGGGCGGGTCTCTCACAGATCCTTACAGTGCGTTATTATATTTCTTTATTCGTGTTTGACCGATCCTCCACCGCATTATGGTACAGAGCAGAGCACGGGGGACAGAGAGGAGATATAGGGGGGAACATTGGTGCGTGTAACAGGGACTTATCCCTGTTTAAATAAAGCTGTCTCTTGTGGTCTGAGAAATCTGGCAGAGAGATGGTTAATTGCAGCTATTCAATTAACCAGCTCCACCTGGTAATCAGGGGAGGGTAAAAAAACCCTGCTGGGGACAGACAAAGGGACTCCCGAGCACAGTCACAACTGTGCTGCTTAGGCTGAGGCCCCAGTGTCAGTGCTACATGTGCGCCTGCAAAGCTGGCGGTGCATGCAGCTGAGATCCCCGGTCTGCGGTGAGCTGCAGGGGGAAAGACGGGGGTCGCGGGTCTTGTCCCTGCAGCGTCCGCTATGGTGGGCGCTGCAGCAGGCAACGTGGACCTAGTCTTAGGCTGGTTCTAAAGTACGGGGGCGTGCTACACCTAGTTATAGATGGCTGAGGTCTGACAGCCCTTCTATACAAGGGCCGCGCGCGCGCGCATAAACGGCGGGGAGCCGACAGACAGCGCCAAGACAGTGGGAAGGATGATTTTGCGCCGTTACCAGTGCTCGTGTGTGTGTGTGTGTGTGTGTGTGTGTGTGTGTGTGTGTGTGTGTGTGTGTATTTATGTGTGTGTGTGTGTCAATGAGTGCACAAATAAAAAAAAATCTTTATTAAACTTTTTTTTTTTCTTTAAAAAATCTTATTTAGGACTTTTTTCACTCACACAACCCATGCACACACATATACTCACACATATATACACACACACATATACAGTACCTGTAGCTCCCGGCTCTATAACAGGGAAAAGCATGCGGCACGCGCGTTCGCACGGCCGCATGCAGTATAGAACGGGCCTTAGGGAGATGAAGTTACGAGCACAAAGCTGTGCTGATAACAAGCCACCAGACCTCTTTTCCTGCACACAGAGGACCCAGGAATCTGCCAGAAGCTGGCCCTCAGCAGACACCCACCTAGACTCAGAGATTGCCACAAAAAGCCCCTGCTTACAGGTACTGCTTGAGACCGTGGGGTGATAGGTGTGTAGCCCCGGTATCCCTTATTGGATTGTCACATGCTGCAGCTTAGCCAATAGGGCGGCTGCAATTAGATAGATAGGAGTATAGCAGCTTCAGAGGCTGCAGTTTACATGTTGCTAGGCAACCAGTGAAGCTGTGAGATGATGACAGTTAAAACAGTGTTTTTGAAGAGTGTCAGTTGGAGCTGGGGGCTGGGTGAGTTAGGGTGTGTGCAGGGAGCAGTAGCCCCTGGCACTAGGCCTAGTTACCCCCTAAGTCCCAGATAACTATTATCCTTGCCCCAGCTTGTGGTACTTTAGGGACAGGCTTTAAGTAAGGAATCTGCTGTTTGATTAGACCAAGGAACCGCTCATCTGCTGCGCTGCCTGATCACTGGGTCTGGGAGCAGACCCCCTCTAGTTAGAGACTATCTTCACGGAGGACTCCGCCACGCAGGGACTGCGGCCTGCGGACTGGAGACAGACCAGCCCCAAGGTATAGACGGTACGGTGTACGGTGATATTATCCACGCCGGAATTCACCCCACACGTAGGCGGCCCGCACGTCGGATCAGACAGATCCCATTCTGTTATACTGCGGTACCCGGGTGCTGGAGCACAGGGCAGGTACGTATAGTAGTGCACTAACACTCTACAGGAGAGCGCTATCTCCAACACTTTGGGTGGGCTTGCACATAAGGGACATCAGGGAATTGGTGCCCAGCACCCAGGTACTTTGGGGACACCTATGTTGATATGTAGGTGGTGAAATTCTATATGTATAGTTATATGCCTATTACTGTGTGGTACAGTGTACCAAGGTTATTAGTTACAGTAAAACGGTTGCTAGCATATATTGTGTGCATGCATTATTATTATTGTTCCTGTAAGAGGACCATCCCACCCGTTGGGAACCCTTACAGGTGGAGGCGTTGTATCCGAAGAATCAGGTAGCCCCAGGCTCCCAGCGGTGGAGGTTCAGGCCTTCTGTGAGCCTATCAGGTAACGCACCACACACGGTAACACAGGTGTATTTCCACACAGGGTCCCTATCTGTTATTGGGGGGGGGCAAACTGTGCTACATTTGGGGGCGCTGCTGAGATCTCAGACCTGGGGTGCTCTATTACCGTCCAAATTTAGCTGTTGCATTCACCAACATGTTCTCCCCATCTAAGCAACAAGTGCGCGGTTGGGCGCTGGAACTAGACGAGTCCCCCCACCATGTACTCACGGTGGGGGATGTGCCCTCAGGCATTTCCTCTCAGGAGGTCATTAATCGGGTCAGATCCCTTCCTGGGTTCGCTCAACCCCGTCAAATTTGGCGGAAATGGAACCCCACATACCGCTGGTACATACTCCTTATAGCAACCCGTTATGAAGTAAGGGAGAATATCACCCCTGCCGCTCTACACTTTCCGGGAACCTTGCCTCCGGGATGTCCGGTCATTTTTTCTGAACTGCCTAGGTCAGGGTTTCCCAAACTTTTTTTTCCGTGACCCGGTTATTTTTGAACATCTCCTTCGTGACCCACTAAAAATGTTATCGCCTATAGGTAAGGATAAAACACATATATGAATGTTCCATCGACAGATTTTCATATATTCTCCCAATCCCCTCTATTCCTCTCTCCTTCCCCCCCCCCCATTCTTCTCTACCTGCACAGAGCCAACAGCCACGACTACACAGACACTCCCACGCACCACAGCAACACCACACAGTTAGACCTGAACAGAAACAGCCACTGCTGGCCTCACAGACCACGACACACACGACCACTGATAACACAGACAACCACACACACACATCTCGACCCCTTACACACACACACACACATACATCATACAGACAGACCAACAACACACCCATCAACACCACATCGCCAGACACCGACACACCACCCCCTCCGCACCAAACCCCACTACACCCCACACACACACCCCACCCACCACACACCATCACACACACAAACACACACACACACACACACACACACACACACACACACACACAAAGCCACAACCCACACACACACACACCTCAAACCCCAACACCCACACACACCACACACACACCACACACCAGACTCCCTCTATACACAGCCACAGCCACTCTGACACACGCACGACCACGCTCCACACACCTCACAAGCCACACACCGCGCGTCAACCAACCCGCACCGGACCACGAGGCCCACCCTGCGACACACACGCCACACTCCCCATCCACACGACACACAGAAGCTGCTACTCCACCTGGATACATCACCCCCCCACCCACGGACACTTCCCCCTATACACCCCCCCGCGACCACAGCTCTCCCCAGCTATACACATACACACACCCTCCCCTTATACAGCATCACACCCCGGACTTCCCCCTCCGTGCGGCTCCACACGCGACACAGACACACACAGGGGCGCACACACATACAGCAACGAGAGTCACACACACACAACACGACACAGCCACATTCAGCACACACACACACACACGACACATAACGACACATACATCACTATACATAAACAGCATACAACACAGGCACCCACGCGATATACCATACACACTATAACAGTCTATACACAGGCACACCTATACCACAAAGGGGCACACATATATACACACACACAGCAGATATACATCATACACACACACACACAGACATATGACAGATACCACACAGCAATAACAGAATACACCACGTCAGATAACCTATACACACACAGCACAGATTCATATACATCACACAAAACACACACACACCCACACGACACCAGACCACCAGACACCACACACACACAGATACAAATACACACAGATACAGATATACACACACACAGATACACACACACACAGAGATACACACACACACAGAGATACAGATACACACACACACACAGATACAGATACACACACACAGATACAGATACACACACGCAGATACAGATACACACACACAGATGCAGATACAGATACACACACACACACAGATACACACACATTGGATTACAGAGGCTGCGACAGATGTGAGTGACTGGAGGGGGAAGGGGAGAGAGGAAAGGCCGCGATCTGAGCAGGGGGCTCCCCGCCTCCCACAGCCCGCCAGCGACCACGCAGCCACCACTGCCCATCCCCTGGGCCATCTCCCACCCCCGCGCCCATCTCCTGCATCAAAGGGACCGGGGGAAGGGAGTGCCAGGACAGGCAGCACAAGTACAACACCCCCCCCCCCTTGCTGCGGGGGGGGGGGGGCTGGCGGTGCTCCGATGCGGGGGTGGGGGGACTATGCTGCGTTGAGGGGCGGTGCTCTGATGCGGGGCGGGGGTGAGGTGGCGGGACAGGCCGGTGGCGGCGGATTGGTGGGGGCGCAGCGGTGCTCTGATGCTGGGGGGGTGTAGAGCTGGGCCAGTGGCTGTCGGGGGGCGTGGCGGTGCTCCGATGCTGCGGGCGGGGTGGCGGTGCTGGGCCGGTGGCTGCGGGGAGGGGGGCGGTGCTCCTATGCTCAGCAGTTGCCGCCGGCCCCGCTGCAGGCATCTTTCTCACCATGCTGCTCTCGTGCTTCCCTCTCAGCGGTTTTCCCGGGCAGCGTTTATTTTTATTTTTTTATTTTTTTACATTAACTGGCCAATGATAGCGAGAGGTGTGGCTGGCGGCCAATGAGCGCACACAAACCCACAGGCCAATCACAGGGGGCACAAACATACAGACAAACATTTTTTCACACACATATATATATATAAATATATAAATAAATATATATACAGTATATATATATATATATATATATATTCATGAATTACGGAGAAGTATATGGCTAGATTTAAAGCTGCAGTTCAGGCAATATCCTGCATGTGTGTTTTTTTTTAATAAATCAGTTCTGTAGTAAGAAAAAATACTTTTAGCATTTTCTGTTTTAAAAAAACAACAACTTTGAAAGACCAGTTTTCTAGTATTCTATTTTAACAAGCATTTACTAAGGCACCGCCCCTTCATGCCCTGGCACACCCCTTTGTCAGCCCTGCCCCTCTCTCTAAACGTGCACTAGCATGAGTGTCTTGTTAGTTTTATGGTTATATATATATATACACACACACAGTGGTTGACAAATCACCAAAAAATCTACTCGCCACACAAAAAAATCTACTCGCCACCTAGTACCAAACGTAGGCTAAACCATAATACTGAGTTAAGTTATGGTGAGTAAAAAAAGTGACAAAAACCCTCCTATATATTCATGTATTTATTTATTTATTTAGATTTATTTATTTATTTTTTGGGCGGCTGCTGTGTGTGAATTTTTTGTATTGTGGGTAGCGGTGGTGGGTGAAGGGGGTATTAGCCCCAATGGTGGTTGGGGAGGGCTTGCGGGGGGGTAGCGGGAGGGGTTAACACCTTCATGACCGTAGCGGTATTAACTACTACGGTCGTGAAGGGGTTAAGTGCACCCGCAACCCCCCCGCAAGTCCTAAACTCACACCAAGGGCCAAATACCCCCTTCACCCACCCCCGCTACCCACAATAAAGCGGGCACGGTGGGTTAACCCCTTCATTGCCTTAGCGGCTATCAGCTATGGTAATGAAGCAGCATTTCTGTATTTTAATAATATTGTGCAGGAGCAGGGTGTCCCCTGAGCTTTGATTTGTGGCGCAGGGAACCCCCTGCTCACTGTACAGTTTTATTAAAAATACAGAAATGCTGCTTCGTTACCATAGCACATAGCCACAAAGGTAAGGAACGAGTGTTTATTGATATGGGTGTTTTATTTATACTGTAGATGTGCAGAGGGTCTCCGGAGCGGAACCGCTTTGGTTTTAGGTCCGGGGAACCCCTGCTTCCCGAGATACAGGCCCCTTAAGGGGGTGCCGGTATCCCTCTGCTTTGTTTACATTCCGCGGTCACGTGATTGGGACCTTTAAATGCAGAGGGATACCGGCACACCATAAAGGGGCCTGTATCTCGGGAAGCAGGGGGTCCCGGACCTGAAACCAATGCGGTTCAGCTCCGGAGACCCCCTGCACATCTACACTATGAATAAAAATGTATTTTAAATAATTTTTAATGTGCCGATGTTTGCGCAGAGAGAGCAGCGGATCTCTCTCTGCTGCAAACACATCTCGCCCCCGCCGGCCTATAGTATCATTGATGTGCATATACAGTACTGTATGTGTATGTTAGGGGTTATAGGGGTTGTTGTTTTACAGTATATATACAGTATATATACTGCATTACAATTCATGAATTTCTGCCATCTGGCGGACACGCGAAGCATTGCAGCCTAGTAAATCCTGAACCATTATCAATTAACATATCAACCGCGCGTCAGCCGGGCATGACCCGCGGCTGGGAACGCAAAAGGAACGCGGCATGCTCCGGGTGAACAGCGTCGCATTCCAGGAACAAGCCAGGGAAAAAACGGTGATTTGTTAGAATAAAGTCTGCCGCAGCAGTATCTCTCTCCCCCTCCCTTCCTTATCTCCCCCTTCCCTCCTTCTTATCTCTCCCCCCCCTTCTCTCTTGTATCACCCCCCCTTCTATCTTGTATCTCCCCCCTTCTCTCTTGTATCTCCCCCCCTCCCCTCATGTATCTCCCCCACTCCCCTCATGTATCTCCCCGCCTCCCCTAGTGTATCTCCCCCCCTCTCCTCATGTATCTTCCTCCCTCCCCTCTTTTCCCCCCCCCCCCCCCCCCTGGCCCCCCCCCCCCCCCCCGAGCGTCACCCGGTCCCGGCCCCGCGCATGCGCATGTCAGCGCCGATGTTAGAAGCGGCGGGGCGGGACCGGAGGAGGAGAGGCCGCTATCCTGGAGGTGGTGTCGGGAGCGCGGCCAGCGGGCCCACGCCTCTCCTCTCCCCGGAGGTACCCGCACCGCTCAGGAGGGTAGCCGGTCGCCCTTCCGGGACCCGCATGCGCATGCCAGTGCCGAAGCCGGAAGCGGCGGAGCGGGACCGGAAGTGGAGAGGCCGCCATCTTGGAGGTGGCGTCGGAAGCGTGGCCAGCGGGCCCGCGCCTCTCCTCTCCCCGGAGGCACCCGCACCGCCCAGGAGGTAAGCCGGTCACCCCTCCGGGACCTGCGGCGGGGCACCAGGCACATCCCGTCCGTGCCCGCGAACGCGTGTCCGTGGGGTGCCGGAAGTGGAGGGAGGGGGACCCGAAGAAGAAGGGCGGGACTGGAGGAACACTGGCGGCCGACATCCAGGAGGTTGGTGATGACGTCAGGGGTGCGGCCAACGGGTTCGCGCCACTCCTCGGAGGTTCCCGCTCAGACCAGCAAGAAGAAGGGGGGAAGATGGCCACTATTCAAAAATCCGCAACGGATCACCAGGTACGTCCATGACGATGCCTCCCGGCAGCCCGTCTGTGCTCTGGGCCTTCTGATCTGGGCAGTAGGGATGTTTTCTCTAGGCGAAACAGGGGTAGCTCAGCTTTCCAGGAGTGTCATTTTTGGCCAACAGGGTATGTTTACAGGTTTTGCTAACATGGAATTGTCTTTAGCTTTTAGCGTTGGTGAAGGGCGGCCATGGAACCAGCCCTTCTCCAGGAGGTCACCGGTGCCAAACCCCACCGTGAGGAAGCCCGTGGGGAGGACCCAGGGTTCTTCAAAGACTGCTCAAGGCCCAACCTGCGCAGAAAAGCTTCACCCTCCTCTGGTCTTTTAAAGGTATGTGGGGTGCCATTTTTTATCACCAGCAGAGCGAAGGGGAATAGCCAGCGATACTTTGTGACCGGCCATAAATTCCTCCTCCTGGCCAACGTAGCTGGGGCCAAATCCTGAAATACTTGGAACTGGACCTCGTCAAATTCAGTGTATTTTTGGTTCCTGGTCTTTTGGGATATTGTTTCCTTCGTTTTACAATAATGAAAATGGACAATAATGTCTCTGGGGGGGTCTCCTTGTTGGGGGCGGGAGCGGAGCGCCCTATGGCACCTATCCAGGTGTCTATCTGTTTCAGATCTGTCTGGAATTAGGTGTTCAACCCAGCGTGTGATGAAGTCCTCTGGGTCTGTTACAGCTTCCGGTACCCCCCTGATACGGAGGTTGTTTCTCCTGTCCCTGTTGTCGGAGTCTTCCAGCTTGTCCCCTATCTCCCGCACCTGGGCTGACAGGGAGGCAATCTCAGCTTTAGTTTGCTGCAGGGCTGATATAGTTTCATCAGATTTTACCTCCAGCGTGTTGGTCCGTTCTCCCAGGGCATCCAGGTCTTTGTGTAGGGCCCATAGTTCAGACTTGAAAAATGTCCTCATTTCCCCACATAATTCTTGTATGTCCTTAACCCTGGCCCACTCCTGGTCTCCAGCTCCTGCGGGTGGTCTGTTAGACCCCGGTTCTGTGTCCGTGACCGTGTCGTCATTGGGCAATTGGGGGGGAGGTCTGTCCTTGTTCCTGCTCTCCTTGCTTTTCCCGCCTGTTGCCATTGCTGCAGGGGACTTGCAAGGGGTTTTATGGAAGTAGTTTGCTACTGAAGTGACTTTTCTGCCCCTTCTTGTGGTCAGCGGCATCCCCCGCTGTTCAGATACTTGAGGGTGTCTTTTTTTGTAAATTTTCGTGCCAAAAATGCTGATATTTAGTTAGTTGTTAGTTAGTTAGCACTGACGGGCTGGAGCTCAGCTAACAAGCATCCATGCACCACAGCTCCCAAGTTCCGCCTCCTTAATTTTTTATTAATAGATATTGGTTATTTTTTGAGAGTGTGTTTTATCACTTTCTACACATTCATATTTTATCTTGTACTTATTATCATTCACATTGTTTGATATTATTATATCATTACATTTCACATATAGGGAGGGAGCTTGAGAAAGGACCGGGAGGTCCAAAACGTCGCTTCTTTTTTCCTGCTGTTACCCCTGATGCTTGTGTTTCTACATTAAATTGTTTTTGCATTTGAATTGGTGAGTGCTTCGGATTTTGTACATCAGGATTGTGTCTATTTTTGCTGCTGGATGGTGATCCTGGTTGCACTGCTTGCACCACAACTGACCAGATAAGTTGCTTTCCTTTAACTTTCCCCTATTGAGTGCCCTGAACATTCTTGTGTGTATATATATGGTAAACCCCATCCTTTCGCTTCATTACGTAGCCAGTTAACCAACCCCACACTGATGAGACCCATTAAGGTCGAAACAGCTGTCTGTGGGTGGGTTTTCTGGCAATGCATCTTAACCCTGACTGTGCTCAAAGCTGTGACCATGCAGCAAGCTTAAGCCTATAGGGAAACAGTCACAAAAAGCTGTATGGTGCTCCAACGTGAGCCACTGGCTATATAGCCCAAGGATATGAACACATAATATAGTAACCCTGGAGGTCCCAGACAGTCCAGACCAAACCACTCCAACCCTGCAATAAAACCACTTCCACTAGATACCGAATAGCTGGAATGATGTGGGACCTTCACTGGCTAGTGACCAGACAAAAACATCGGTTGGGTTAGTATAGGTACATACAGGTAAACAGGTTGGAGTTACTCACATTTGTGGGGTCTTCAATGGAATTTCCTCCGTGGGTGCGTGCTGCTGTTACTCCACAATGACCGGACATCCAAAGGAAGGAGAGATGGAGCACAGCTGGTGACAAATAAACTACTAAGGAGAGTGGGACCCAGATAAAAATAGTTTGTTTAATGGATCAGTGCAAAATTACAAAAAACGGAGCCCTCAGGCCCCCACCAACGCGTTTCGAGCTCGTGGCTCTTTCTCAAGGTGCATCATTTTATCTGGGTCCCACTCTCCTTAGTAGTTTATTTGTCACCAGCTGTATTGATGTGTGTGTTTTATTTATACTGTAGATGTGCAGAGGGTCTCCGGAGCTGAACCGCTGTGGTTTTAGGTCCGGGGACCCCCTGCTTCCCGAGATACAGCGCCCTTTGGGGGGTGCCGGTATCCCTCTGCTTTGTTTACATGTCGTGGTCACGTGATCGGGACCTTTAAATGCAGAGGGATACGGCACCTCATAAAGGGGGCTGTATCTCGGGGAGCAGGGGGTCCCCGGACCTGAAACCAACGCGGTTCAGCTCCGGAGAACCCCTGCACATGTACACTATGAATAAAAATGTATTTTAAATAATTTTTAATGTGCCGATGTTTGCGCAGAGAGAGCAGCGGTTCTCTCTCTGCTGCAAACACATCTCGCCCCCGCCGGCCTATAGTATCATTGATGTGCATATACAGTACTGTATGTGTACAGTACTGTATGTTAGGGATTATAGGGGTTGTTGTTATACAGTATATATATATACTGTATATATATATATACTGCATTACAATTCATGAATTTATGCCATCTGGCGGACACGCGAAGCATTGCAGCCTAGTAAATCCTGAACCATTATCAATTAACACATCAACCGCGCGTCAGCCGGGCATGCGCCTGGCTGGGAGCCCGGCATGCTCCGGGTGAACAGTGTGGCAATCCAGGAACATGCCAGGTACAAGCCGGTGATTACTTCGAATAAAAGCTGCCGGAGCAGTACGCTCTCTCCAGACCAGTCTCTAGAGTTCAAAGATTTAATGGATAAAGTACTAGCTCAAGAGAGTAATCTACGGTTCAAAACCCGAGTGACTCTACGAAACGAGAGAAAACGTCTACTTCTGCCAAGGGATATCATCAAGAGGAACTAAAAAGAGCAGCAATCGCAAAAGCCAAGGAAATCGAAGGCGACGAGGATTCCTCTGCTCACAAAAATCCTACTGCTACACCCCACTTCCCCAAGAGGGAGTCGGCGGCCTCCAGGGCTGAGACCCCTCAGAGTGGTCCAGTCTGCTTCAGGTGCGGTCAAAAAGGGCACTTATCTAGCACTTCTCTAACGCTTGCCAGGGGACCAGAAAGGTCAGATCCGACCCACCTAAAGCCATGACCTGCATGGCGCAGACTGAAGAAATCCCCTCTTCTGCTTCCGAGGGCTCCACTCCGCCAAGCACTGGAGAAGCTGTAACCACAGACGCTTACATTCGTGTGGGGCCCGCTGTCATCATACACATCCTCGTAGAAGGCATATACACAACCGCGTTATTAGACACTGGGTCTCAGGTGACCATTGTGTATCGCTCGTTCTATGATCAACATCTGAGTCACCTGCCATTGCAAACTGCGGACACCATGAGACTGTGGCGACTCAGTCATGAGGACTACCCCATCGACGGCGTGGTGAAGCTTCGGCTGGCCATACTACAGTTGAATACTGGCAAGTCCCACCCAATGGACGTGGAGATGTTGATATGCCCCGAGCCTCAAGAACATCCCAGCGCTCCGATCATCCTGGGAACAAATACCGACGTGGTACGTGCAGTATTCCGAGCCTACCTGAAAGAGGCCTGTGAACTACCCCTATCGGCTCTACCCATCCAAGCCAGTATGACGGAAGAAGAAGAATATGCGGACTTATTCAATACTCACGAAGGAGTGACAGTGATTCCACCAGGGGGAGTAGAAGTCATGTACCCGGAATGCTGTTACCCAGAGCGAGACGAAGCCGATCAGCTCTTCTCCTTAGAAAGTGCGCCCGAAGAGGATGCCTATCTCGGCTACCGACTTGTGCCTGAAATTCGAGAGTGGAAGGGCAGAATGCCTATGAACGTCAAGGTATATGTTCACAACATCTCTCCCTATCCCATGCCCTTAGACCAGAGACAACGATTGGGTCGAATATACCCTGTTACCTCTGTCGATATGATGTCCACCCAAGTAGATGATGCAGCACCGCCGAAGCAGCCCACGGAGATGGCCTTTGACTTCGGGGAATCCGCCTTGTCCGCTGGCTGCATTGAGGGCTCATTTGACTGCCAAGTTGGAAGAATGAAAGGACGTATTCTACACTAGTGAAATGGATGTGGGCTGTAGCCAAAACGCCCAACACACTATCCGGCTAAGTGACACCACCCCGTTTCGGGAATGAGCCCGTCGTATCACCCCTCGAGATGTGGAGGATGTGAGAGACATGTTACGAGAGATGGAACCGGCGGGCATCGTGACCGAATCCCGTAGCCCCTACGCATCGCCGATTGTGGTGGTGCTGAAGAAGAACTGGTCGGTGCAATTGTGTGTCGATTACCAGACTCTGAACAACCGTACCATACCTGATCAGTATACCCTGCCACGAATTGAAGAAATTCTCAATGCGCTGTCTGGAAGTCAGTGGTTCAGTGTATTGAACTTGAGGTCTGGATACTACCAGGTGCCTATGAGTGCAGAAGACCAGGAGAAGACGGCTTTCGTATGCCCCCTTGGCTTCTACCAATTCACTCGCATGCCCCAAGGCATTTGTGGAGCTCCAGCAACTTTCCAGTGGTTGATGGAAAAGACAATCAGAGACATGAACCCCCGGGAATGTCTCGTTTAACTGGATGATATCATTGTCTTTGTCAAGACTTTGGAAGAACATGAGGCACGGCTAATGAAGATGTTGGATCGACTGGGGCAAGAAGGTCTGACGTTATCCTTGGATAAATGTTGATACTGCCGTACCTCAGTGACCTACGTGGGACATATAGTATCCGCCAAGGGGATAGCCACGGATCCCGCCAAAATTGAATCAGTGATGGAATGGCCAAGACCCCGAAATATCATGGAGCTACGCTCATTCCTAGGATTCTGCAGACACTACCGCTGTTTTGTAGAAGGGTATTCCAGCAGAACCAAAGTTCTTAACAATCTTTTCAAGATATACCCAGAAGATACGGGGCGACCTGCCACCTCTGCGCGATTGCCGTTCGACGACAAGTGGACAGACACTTGTGAACAAGTATTCCTTGATCTGAAGAAATGTTTAACAGAAACACCCGTTCTCGCTTACGCCGATCCCGAACGACCCTACGTCCTTCATGTGGATGCAAGCCTCAACGGGCTAGGAGCAGTACTCCACCAGAAATATCCGGCCGGTCTCCGACCAGTGGCCTATGTTGGCTTCAGTTTAACCCCCAGCGAATTGAACTATCCCATCCATAAGCTGGAATTCCTCGCCCTTAAGTGGGCAATTGTGGATAAACTCCACGACTACCTGTATGGGGTCACCTTTGAAGTGCGTACAGACAATAATCCGTTGACATACATAACGACGACCGCCAAACTGAACGCTACCGGCCATCGATGGCTAGCAGCCCTCTCAAACTACATGTTCACCTTGAAGTACAATCATGGGCCTCTAAACATCAGAGCTGATGCCCTATCCAGAAGACCAGGACTAGAGGCCACTCCGGATGATGACATTTGGGAAGAGATTCCTGGGACAGGAATGCGAGCCATGTGCAACACAGCAGCTATTGTAGGGAATAATGTAGCCTTCTCTGAATTACGTGTCGTGGATTCCTTGGGATGTCAATCCAAGGCTCTACCTGCTGCCTACTGTAGCCCCGATGGGATGAACGTCACCCCTGATAAAATTATCTCGTGGAAAGATGTGATACAATATCAGGTAAAGGATCCTGTAGCGGGCCTTATCCGCCAGGTGGTGCAGAAAAACAAACTTGACATGCTGAAGTGTGCTCCCAGCGACATTGTGGCGATACTCATGCGAGAAGCTGACAAATTCCAGCTGGACAACGGTCTACTCTACCGGGTGGTACAATACCATGACCATCCAGAGAGGAAACAATTGGTCCTACCCCGAAACTTACAATATTTGTTCCTGAACATGGCCATCTGGGCGTAGACAAGACTTTTGGGTTGGTACAAGATCGGTTCTTCTGGCCTCGGATGCGTGAATCAGTGGAACGACACTGTCGTCGGTTCTCCTGATGCACCCAACGCAATACCCTCCCTACCAGAGCGGCCACCATGGCTCATCTGAAAAGCTCGGGTCCCATGGACTTTGGTGTGTATGGATTTTCTGTGTATTGAACCGGATACCAGAGGCATCGGTAACATGTTGGTCATCACGGATCATTATACTCGCTACGCTCAGGCCTTCCCCACCAAGTAGAGAAGAATGGTGGAGCACTGCTAGAAAAAATGAAGGACTGGAGGCTTGTGGCAGGTTAAAAATGCTTTAATCTATTGCATGAGTAGACCGGGCTACAGAAAGAGAGGTTCTCTAACGCGTTTCGCGCTGTCAAAGCACTTTGTCCCCAGCAAGGACCAGAAATCACAGTAGCTAAAGTACTATGGGAACGATACTTTATCCATTACAGACTGCCAAACCGTCTGCATTCGGACCAAGGTCGGGACTTCGAAAGTAATCTCATTAAGGAGCTGCTCAAACTACTGAATATTACTAAGTCTCAAACCACCCTAAACCACCCAGAGGGAGATGCCTTCCTGGAGAGATTCAACAGGACCCTCCTGGACATGCTCGGCACGTTAAAAGGATCTCAGAAGAGCGAATGGAGTAAGCATGTAGAATCTTTGGTGCATGCCTACAGTTGCACACGCCATGAGTCCACAGGGTTCACTCCTTATTTCTTAATGTTCGGGCGAGAAGCGAGACTTCCGGTGGATATACGTATGAGCAGTGTTCGACAATCCTATACTGTACATTTACACGCCCGGGGCGGGTGGATTTAACCTCCGGGCGAGTAAATATTGGCCCAAGCAGCACACATGTTTGTTTTTTTAAATTTCCCTGCTCGCGCTGAAATTTCCCTGCTCCCGCCGAAAAAAAAAAAAAACTCCCCCTACCTGACAGCTGATTGGCGCGCGCTCCCAGACTTTGTGGGCGTGCGGCCAGGCTCTATATGAGCCCGCCCCCAACGAGCGGCCATTCTTTTCCCATGGAGGACACAGTAAGTACCATCTGTGCCTTCCCCCTGTCCCTGGCGCTCCCTCTGCCCGCAGTTATGGAGGTGGTAGCGGGGGTGTTCTCCTGTCCCCGCTTCCCCCCGTGTCAGCCTGCGGGGCCGGGAGATTTGAGCGGGGATGTCCCTCAGGTCCCCGCTTCACCCCGATCCCCGTGTCAGCCCGCGGGGCCGGGAGATTGGAGCGGGGATGTCCCTCAGGTCCCCGCTTCACCCCGATCCCCGTGTCAGCCCGCGGGGCCAGGAGATTGGAGCGGGGATGTCCCTCAGGTCCCCGCTTCACCCCGATCCCCCCACATCCCCGGTGGTACCGCTGCTTGCATGAAGGTGGTAGTGAGGGGTTGGGGGGGTTTGTTCTCCCCACGTCCCCGGCGGTCCCGCTGCCTGCCGTACGGTGGTGGTGGTGGGGGGCGGGAAGACAAGGCCCGGCGCTCCCGCTGCCTGCGCAGGGCAGGAGATTAGCGCTGGAGGAGGAGGGGGAGCGGGGTGGTGGTGCTGGTCGCGGCCTTTCCTCTCTTCCGACCCCCCCCCCGTGTGTGTAGAGTGAGAGAGTGTGTGATGTATGTATGAGTGTGTGTGTATATATATATATATGGGAAAGAAAGTGTGTGTGTGTATATGGGCGTGTGTGTGTATATGGGAGTGGGTGTGTGTGTATGGGAGTGTGGGTGTGTGTGTATGGGAGTGTGGGTGTGTGTGTATGGGAGTGTGGGTGTGTGTATATGGGGGGGTGGTGTGTGTTAATGGGGTTCTGGTGTGTGGTATCATGGGAGTTGGGTGTGGGTGTCTACGGGCATTGTAGCATGTTGTAGTGTGGTCTGGGCGTGTTGGGTGTGTAGTATGGGAGTGTGGGTGTGTGTCTCTGGGAGTGTGGTGTGTGTTTCTGGCGTTGGTGGGTGTGTGTGTGTCTCGTGTGGGTGTGGGTGTGGTGTGTGTTCTGGTCGTGTCGGTGTGTTTCTCGGCGTGTGTATGGCTGTGAGTGTGTGGTTGTGTGGTTTGGGGTGTGGTGTGTGTGTCTTGGGAGTGTGGGCGTGTGTGTATATGGGAGTGTGGTGTGTGTGTATGGGAGTGTGTTTGTTGTGTGGGAGTGTGTGTGTGGGGGGGGGGAGGTGTGTGTGTGTATATGGGAGGTGTGTGTGTGTGTGTGTGTGTGTGTGTGTGTGTGTGTGTGTGTGTGTGTGTGTGTGTGGTGTGTGTGTGTGTGGTGTGTGTTGTGTGTGTGTTGTGCGTATATATGGGGATAGTGTGTGTGTATGTGTGGTGGAGTGTGTGTGTGGGTGTTTGTGTGTGTGTTCTATAGGGGTGAGTGTCGTGTGTGATGTATATGGGGAGTGTGTGTGGTGTGTGTTGTGTGTGTGTGTGTGTGTTGTTGTGTTGTGTGTGTGTGTGTGTGTGTGTGTGTCTCTCTCTGGGGTGTGTGGTGTGTGTGTGTCGATATTGAGTGTGTGTTTGGTGTTGGTTGGTGTGTGTGTGTGTGTATATTGGGGGTGTGTGTGTATTATGGGCACGGTGTGTGTTGTGTGTGGACACCAGACGTGTCCCCCCCAATCGATCACCCTCCCCCACCTAGTCGTCAAAGTCACCCAGTCCAGTCACCATCCCCCCCACCCAGTTCCCCCCCATCAGCCGCCCCCCCCCCCTCCCCATCTCTTCCCTGTCTCTCTCTCCTCTCTGTCTCTCTCTCCTCTCCTCCCTTCTCTCTCTCCTACCTGTCTCTCTCCCCCCCACACTCTCTCTGTGTCTCACCCACACTCTCTCTGTCTCTCACCCACACTCTCTCTGTCTCTCACCCACACTCCTCTGGTCTCTCACCACACTCTCTCTGTCTCTCACCCCACCTCTCTGGATCTGGATATCTTATTTACCCTATATATCTTAACTTGCCCTATACTACATACAAATAACACATCACATAACTTTACTGCTTTCTTCCAGATCTGACTCAAGCTTCACACGGAAGACATCGGAATCCCCCCTAACCCTGAAGACAGTAGGTAAACACATCCCCTCCAATGTATAACACATTGCGGGAATGCAGTACCTGGACATTGAGGACTGCGGATCAGTAAGATCCCAGGCGGGATTGCGGCTTTAGATATTTGAAGCGGGGGGACGTCCAGACACTGGTTTAAGGGTTCAGGGAACTAGTCATTCACATCTGGCTTTTATTTCTAGATCCAACATTTACTTACACACACACACACGTAACAAGGACTAATTGTAGTATAATGTAATACGATAAATACATTTATGTCAAAAACGAATGTTGTTCTGACTAGGAATTTATTAAATGTATTTTATTTATCTATTTTATTTTAAAGCGGGGGCGGGACTAGGGGCGGGGTTGGCGGCGGGACAAGGCGGCGAGTAGATTTTTTGGTTGGGCGAGTAGATTTTTGGGTGATTTGTCGAACACTGCGTATGAGGGTATCTACCGATGGGGTACCCAACATGACGCACTTCAGATACGTCCAACAGCTACAAGACAGTCTGCAAAACGCTTACCAGTTAGCCGAGAAAGCTTCTGCCCATTTGAACGCTGATAATAAAAGACGTTATATCATAAGGTCCCGTCATCGGAGATTTGTCCTGGTGATGCCGTTCTATCCTACCGCAATCTAGGAGTCCCCGGCAAACACAAATTGGCTGACTGCTGGCGTGACGGAGTCTATGAAGTCGAATCACAGATGCCAGGTTCCTCCCAGTCTATCGTATAAGAGACAGTGAGGGCAGGGTAAAAAGCTGGCACCGTAATCACCTCCTTCCTATTCCGCAAACTGGAGGAAGCGATCAGGAATCCGACTACAAACATTGGATGGAGAGTCAACAAGTGGAAGATAACGAGAAACGTCCGTCCCGAAGGGAGGGCCCTCTCAAAGGGTACCTCAACACTCTGCGTCACCCATCCCGGAGGAGCTACGGGTAAGGGCCACAACAAACAACCTCTATAGGGGATTCCAATGAGTCCTCCCCTGGACCCTAGAAGCTCATGCTTCATGCCTTAAAGAGACTTTTCAGCGACATTTAAACCCTCAATGGGAGAGGCTGAGCTTCAGGATTATGCGCATTACTCTCCAGAAGGAGTAGAGCCAGAGCTTGGCAGAAGTCAAAGAATGAGGTACCCTCCCAACCGGGTACCTACTACTATTCCTTTGGTGCACCCCACTATGAGGCTCAGCATTGGTCTCGGCCAAGATACATTCTGTTATTGTAATGTTCACTCAATTGTATAATCTCATATAGAGCATTGCAAGGTGTTAAGTTATATACTTGTACCGCATTTTTATTATATAACTCTTGTGTATATAGTTATAAGTTATGCTGTCCCAAGCGAGGTCGTTGTGATTTTACCAGGGGGAGTGTGTAGCCCTAGTATCCCTCAGGGGATTGTCACATGCTGCAGCTTAGCCAATAGGGTGGCTGCAATTAGATAGATAGGAGTATAGCAGCTTCAGAGGCTGCAGTTTACATGTTGCTAGGCAACCAGTGAAGCTGTGAGATGATGACAGTTAAGACAGTGTTTTTGAAGAGTGTCAGTTGGAGCTGGGTGAGTTAGGGTGTGTGTGCAGGGAGCAGTAGCCCCTGGCACTAGGCCTAGTTACCCCCTAAGTCCCAGGTAACTATTATCCTTGCCCCAGCTTGTGGTACTTTAGGGACAGGCCTTAAGTAAGGAATCTGCCCCTTTAGCAGTTTGATAAGACCAAGGAACCGCGCATCTGCTGCGCGGCCTGATCACTGGGTCTGGGAGCAGACCCCCTCTAGTTAGAGACTATCTTCACGGAGGACTCCGCCACGCAGGGACTGCGGACTGGAGACGGACCAGCCCCAAGGTATAAACGGTACGGTGTACGATGATATTATCCACGCCGAAATTCACCCCACGCGTAGGCGGACGGCACGTCGGATCAGGCGGATCCCATTCTGTTATACTGCGGTACCCGGGTGCCGGAGCACCGTGCAGGTACCTATAGTAGTGCACTAACACTCCACGGGATAGCGCTATCTCCAACACTTTGGGTGGGCTTGGACATAAGGGACATCAGGGAATTGGTGCCCAGCACCCAGGTACTTTGGGGACACCTATGTTGATATGTGGGTGGTGAACTTCTATATGTATGTAACGGGTGTTCCCTCCTGTCTGACCCACCCAATCTCACATTGGCCCGTGTGGTCTAACCAGTCCCCATTACGTGATCGTGTATGGTGGGGCACCTGCAAGTAACAGGACTCCTGAGTCTCCCGCTTGATGGTATTAGGGGATGTCATCAGGACAGGTAGCTGAGGTAGTGGGTGCAAGTCCAACTTACATCATGTGCAGCGCCTCCACCTCATCAGGATCTATGCTTCCGCAGGGAGATGGTCCTTGTGAGGAACTCCTTCTCGGTGGTGACTGCCACTGTAGAGTAATCTCACACTCACACAGTGGGGGTATCTTTAACAAGGGCATCTTTATTGATGATCTGGAGGTAGTAGACTGCCCCATGCAGCTTTCAGCTCTAGCCGCACATTTCTCCGTGCTGTCCCTTTGCCAGGTACTGCCCTCCTAATTGGAGTGGGATACCCTCTCCCCGTAGGGAGATCACCCCTGTGCCACACAGGGTCCCTATCTGCTATTGGGGGGGCAAACTGTGTTACAGGTGGGTAAGGGGTTTCCCCCCCAGCCTTGCAGATAGGGCCTGGGAAGTAAGTTTGCCCTTACACAGGGATAGGTGTTTGTTTCGTTTGTATTTCTGTGTTTCTGCGCAAGGTCTCTTACAGTGAGAAAAGGAGCTGTGTATGTGATGCAGAATTTGGGGGGAAGCCGGAGGGGGGGGGGGGGGGGAGATTAAACTTTTTTCTTAAAGGAAAACAATTTTTTTTAACCCGTTAAATGAATCTGGGGCTTTAAACTACTAGAATTCCTATTGCAATGTCTCTTTTGATCCTGATTATTATAACTATTCTGTGCTATCAGCTCTGAGACAAAGTCCCATCTCCTTATTCACAAGGCTCAGCAACCGCTGCAAGGATCCCAGGCTTTATTTATCCCTGAGAGTTACTGGGAATATGGATGAGAAACTGCTTATGGATGTGACTAATATCTGTCATTAGAGAGAGAATCATTATACTGAGGGATTATTAGAAATGTTTCACTTTATATTATTATTTATCTCACAATCACTGATATAAATCTGCAGGAAATGATATGAAGATCCTGTGACTGCAGCCAGAGGCCCCGCCCCCTCTCCCGCCTCTTCCTTCCCCTCTGTCTCTATCTCCGCCTCCTCTACAGCTGCACACTGATTGGTCACTGCTTGCCATGTGATCTCTCCCTCCCTGCCAAAGGGCTTCTGGGAGCTGTAGTCCTGCTCTTCCAATATTATAGTATTTAGAGGTAGATGAACTACAATTCCCAGAATGCATTGAGATAAAGAAATGGATAAGCCAATCAGTGCAGAGTTTTTCTAACCACACCCCTCCCCCTCCCACACATGGCTGCAGGAAGGTAATGATCTTCTCTGTTATTATTCACATTATATACACAGCTATTGTAATACACAGACACTGTAACACTGGCACACACAGCTATTGTAATACACAGACACACTGTAACACTGGCACACACAGCTATTGTAATACACAGACACACTGTAACACTGACATACAGCAGCTATTGTAATACACAGACACCCTGTAACACTGATATACCAGCTATTGTAATACACAGACACACTTGTAACACTGGACACACACAGCTATTGTAATACACAGGCACACTGTAAAACTGACACAGCAGCTATGTAATCACAGGCACACTGTAACACTGACACACACAGCTATTGTAATACACAGGCACACTGTGTAACACTGACACACACAGCTATTGTAATACACAGACACTAACACTGACACACCACACCTATTGTAATACACAGACACACTGTAACACTGACACAGCAGCTATTGTATCAACAGGCACACACTGTGACACTGACATACAGCATCTATTGTAATACACGACACACTACACTGACACACACAGCTATTGTAATACACAGACACACTGTAACACTTACATACTGCAGATTGTAATACAATAGATTTCACAATTTCCACAGGCTCAGTACCACAAGATTGGTGTAAAGCAGGTGTAGTGCTATATTTAAAAGGAAGCTAAATCACAACCAGGAAATACAGACCTGTAAGCCTGACATCAATATTGGGTAAACTACTTGAAGGTTTATACAGGATTATATTCAGGAATACGTAATGAAAAACAAAATATTAGTAATACAGCATGGATTTATGAAGGATAGATCATGCCAAACTAACCTTATTAGTTTCTTTGAGCAGGTAAGTAGGAATTAGACTAGTTAAGTTAATTGATGCACTCTACTTAGATTTTGCAAAGGCTTTTCATACGGTTCCACACACAGGTTAGTGTACAAAATAAAGCAAATTGTGCCCATGAAAATATTGCACCTGGATTTAATACTGGTTCAAGGATAGACAACACACGGTCTTCTCTTTGGAGATTTATTCAGCACAAAGCAAACCAACCTTTCGACTGCCATGCAGTCTTTGTCAAGGTGAGGGCTGACATACAAATCAAAAGTTTGTGTGTGTATGTTTGTGTGTGTTTAATATATACACACACACACCCCTATGCTTACCTATCTAGTCAATAGTCTAGTCATTGCAGCTGGAAAACGGCACGAAACGGGTCCGCTGTGACGACACGGCCCGCGACGGAGGTCCACGATGCGCTCCATCAAGTACACATCTATGAGAACCCGGCATATGCATGCGGCACACCGCCTAGCGGTTGCGCGCAATGGCAACCCGAGACCGGAGCTGCTTCCCCCTTTGTTGGCATAGGGCACTGGCACACACAGCTATTGTAATACACAGACACACTGTAACACTGACATACAGCAGCTATTGTAATACACAGACACCCTGTAACACTGATATACACAGCTATTGTAATACACAGACACACTGTAACACTGACACACACAGCTATTGTAACTCACAGGCACACACTGTGACACTGACATACAGCATCTATTGTAATACACAGACACACTACACTGACACACACAGCTATTGTAATACACAGACACACTGTAACCTTACATACTGCAGATATGTAATACAATAGATTTCACAATTTCCACAGGCTCAGTACCACAAGATTGGTGTAAAGCAGGTGTAGTGCTTATTTAAAAGGAAGCTAAATCACAACCAGGAAATACAGACCTGTAAGCCTGACATCAATAGTTGGGAAACTACTTGAAGGTTTATACAGGATTATATTCAGGAATACGTAATGAAAAACAAAATTATTAGTAATACAGCATGGATTTATGAAGGATAGATCATGCCAAACTAACCTTATTAGTTTCTTTGAGCAGGTAAGTAGGAATTTAGACTAGTTAAGTTAATTGATGCACTCTACTTAGATTTTGCAAAGGCTTTTCATACGGTTCCACACACAGGTTAGTGTACAAATAAAGCAAATTGTGCCCATGAAAATATTGCACCTGGATTTAATACTGGTTCAAGGATAGACAACACACGGTCTTCTCTTTGGAGATTTATTCAGCACAAAGCAAACCAACCTTTCGACTGCCATGCAGTCTTTGTCAAGGTGAGGGCTGACATACAAATCAAAAGTTTGTGTGTGTATGTTTGTGTGTGTTTATATATACACACACACACCCCTATGCTTACCTATCTAGTCAATAGTCTAGTCATTGCAGCTGGAAAACGGCACGAAACGGGTCCGCCTGTGACGACACGGCCCGCGACGGAGGTCCACGCATGCGCTCCATCAAGTACACATCTATGAGAACCCGGCATATGCATGCGGCACACCGCCTAGCGGTTGCGCGCAATGGCAACCCGGAGCACCGGAGCTGCTTCCCCCTTTGTTGGCATAGGGACACGTGAAAGCCCTAAACAACCACCGTTGGGGCTAATACCCCTTCACCCACCCCCCCTACCCCAATAAAAACAATTCACACACAGCAGCAGCACAATTAATAAATAAATCTAACTAAAAAAATAAATGATATAAATAATACATTTAAAATACATTTTTATTCAGTGTAGATGTGCGAGGGTCTCCGGACAGAAAACTTTTGGTTTAGGGTCCGGGGAACCCTGCCGTTCCGAGATACAGGCCCCTTTAGGAGGTGCGTATCCTCTGCTTGGTTTACATGCCCGAGCGTCCACGTGATCGGGACCTTTAAATGCGCAGGTACCGGCACCTCATAAAGGGGTCTGTATCTCGGGGAGCAGGGGGTCCCGGACCTGTGAAACCAACCCGGCGGGTCAGCTCTGGAGACCCCCTGCACTCACACATGAATCAAAATTTCTTTTTTAAATGTATGTTTTATATTCTTTATTTATTAGATTTTATTTATTTATTTTTGGGCGGCTGCTGTGTGTGACGATTTTTTTATTGTGGGTAGGGGGTGGGTGAAGGGGGTATTCAGCCCAACGATGGTTGTTTAGGCTGCGGGGGGGGGTAGACGGGAGGTGTTAACCCTTCTGACGTAGCGTTATTAACTGCTACGGTCGTTAAGGGGTTAAGTTGCACCCCGACCCCCCCGCAAGTTCCTAAACTCCACACCAAGGGCCAATACCCCCTTCACCCACCCCCGCTACCCACAATATAAGAGGGCACGGTGGGGAACACCGCCTTCATTGCACTTAGCGGCAATACAGCTATGGTAATGAAGTCCTATTTCTGTATTTTAATATATTGTGCAGGAGCGGGGTCCCCTGAGCCATTAATTCCTCTGCTCAGGTAACCCCCTGCTCACGTTACAATATTATTAAAATACGAAATGCGCTTCCTTACCATCAGCACATGAGCCGCAAAGGTAAAAGAACGTTCTTTATTGATGTGTGTGTTTAATTTTACTTAGAATGTGGCCGAGGTTCCGGAAGCTGAACCGCTGTGGTGCTTTAGGTCCGCGCGGACCCCGGCTCCCGAGATACAGCGTCCTTTTGGGCACCGGCTGCCGGGCTTATCCTCTGCTCTTGTTTACATGTCGTGGTCAATGTGATCGGGACCTTTAAAATATGCGAGGAGATACGGCACCACTCATAAAGGGGCTTTCTCGAGAGAGCTGCAGGGGTGTCCCCGGACCTGAAACCAACGGGTCTCAGCTACCGGAGAACCCTGCAAGACTACATAGGAATAAAAATGTATTTTATTAAAATAATTTACATGGCCGTGCCGTGTTTTTTGCGCAGAGAGGCAGCGGTTCTCTCTCTGCTGCAAACACATCTCGCCCCCGCCGGCCTCCTATAGTATCATGATTTGCATTATACGTACTGTATGTTCAAGTACTGTAAGTTAGGGAATTATAAGTGGTGTTGTTATCACAGTATATATATTACTGTCATATATATATTATACTGCATATAAAATCCAATGAATTGATGCCATACTAGGCGACACGCGAAGCATTAACAGCCTAGTAAATCCTGAACCATTCATCTAACACATCAACGCGTCGCGAGGCAGCGCCCTGGACGCCCTGCGCGCTGGCCTGGACGCGGTGCTCGGCAGGGTGAACACAGTGGTGGCAATCCAGGAAATCCAGGTACAAAGCCGGGGATTACTTCGCAAAAAAGCTTCCGAGCGCTAAGCTCTCTCTCAGATCCAGACCAGTCTCAGAGTTCAAAGATTACAATGGATAACTTACTAGCTCAGAAGAGTTAATCTACGGCAGTTCAAAACCCGAGTTGACTCTACGAAACACGAAGAAAACGCTCTACTTTGCTCACAGGGATATCATCAAGAAGGAACTAAAAAGAGCAGCAATCGCAAAAGCCAAGGAAATCGAAGGCGGACGAGGATTCCTCTGCTCAACAAAAAATCCCTGCTACACCCACCATTCCCCACAGAGGGAAGTCGGCGGCCTCGCAGGGCGTGAGACCCTCAGAGTTGGTCCAGTCCTTGCTTCAGGTGCGGTTCAAAACAGGGCACTTATCTAGACTTCCTAACCGCTTGCCAGGGGGCGGACCAGCAAAGGTCAGATCCGGACCCACCTAAAGCCATGTACCTGCAATGCGCAGAGCCTGACGAATCCCCTCTTACTTGCTGCCCGAGGAGCTCCACTTGCCAAGCACTGAGAAGCTGTACCACACCGACGCTACATTCGTGTGGGGGGGCCCGCTGTCATCCATACACATCCTCGTAGAAGGCATATACACAACCGCGCGTTATTGACACTGGGTCCTCAGGTGACCATTGATGTATGCCAGCGTTCGCTGATCACATCTGAGCTCCTGCCATTGAAAACTCGACACCAGAGAAACACCCGATAGACCTGCTGGCCGACTCAGTCATGAGGACTTACCCCATACGACGGCGGTGAAGCGTCGGCTGGCCATAACTACAGTTGACTACTGCAAGTCCCACCCAATGTCGTGGAGATGTGATAGGCCCGCAGAGCCTCAAGAACCTACCAGCGCATCCGATCACTGGGAACACATACATACCGACGTGGGTAGTGCCGTATTCCCGCCTACCTGAAAGAGGCGTGAAACTACCCCTACTCGGCTTCTACCTCCAACCATACTGACGGACGAATTTGAAGAATATGCGGAACTTATTCATACTCACGAAGGAGTGACATGATTACCCCACAGGGGAGTAAAGTAGAAGTAGTACATGTACCCCCCGGAATGCTGTTACCCCGAGCGGACGAAGCCTACAGCCTTTTCCTTAGAAGTGGCCCGAAGAGGATGCCTACTCTCGGCTACACGCTTGTCGCCTTGAAAATTCCGAGAGTGGCAGGGCAGAATGCCTGAGTGAACTTCAAGGTATATGTTCCCAACATCTCTCCTCTCCCATGCCCTTAGACCAGAGACAACGATTGGGCGAACTTACCCTGTTACCCCTGTCGACTATGATGTCACACCCAAGTAGATGATGCCAGCACACCGCCGCGAGAGCATCCACGAGATGGCCTTGACTGGGTAGTGGGGAATCCAGCTTGTCGCTGGCCTGCATGAGGGCTCATTTGACGCCAAGTGAAGAATGAATCAGGACGTATTCTACACAGTTGAATGGATTGGGCTGTAGCCAAAACGCCCACACTATCCGGCTACGTGGACACCACCCCCGTTTGGGAATTGAGCCCGTCGTATCACCCCAGTCGAGATGTGGAGGACGATCTGAGAGACACTGTTACGAGAGATGGAACCAGGCGTCATACACGTGACCGAATCCCGTTAGACACCCTACGCACGCATGGTGGTGGCTGCTGAAAGAAGAACTGGTCGGTTGCCCAATTGTGTGTCGATACCCAGACTCCTGTACAACCGACATACCTGATCAGTATCCCTGCCCGAATAAAGAAATCTCACAATGTCGCTGGTCTGGATAAGTCAGTGGTTTCCAGTGTATTGAACTTGAGGTCTGGATTCTAACGAGGTCCTATGAGTGCAGAAGACCATGAGAAGACGGCGTTCGTATGGCCCCCTGGCTTCACCAATTCACTGCGCAGCCCCCAAGCTTTGTGAGCTCCAGCAACTTCCAGTGGCTTGATGGAAAGACCAATCAGAGACATGAACCCACCGCCCGGTAATGTTCCGTTTAAACTGATGATATCATTGTCTTTGTCAGACTTTGAAGAACATGAGCGACGGCTAATGAAGATGTTGGAATCTGAACTGGGCACGAAGGTCTGACGTTTATCCGGATACAATGTGTATACTGCCGTAACTCAGTGACCTACGTGACCATATAAGTATTCCCCGCCAAGGGGGATAGCCACGGATTCCCGCGCAAATTGAATCAGTGATGGGAATGGCCAAGACACACCGAAATATCTGGAGCTAACGTCATTGTCCTCGGTCTCTGGCAGACACTACCCCTGATCTGTTTGTAGTAAGGGTATTCCAGCGAGAACCAAAGCTTCTTAACAATCTTTTCAAGATTATACACCCAAGAAGATACGGGCGAACCACCCACCTCCTTGCGCGATGCCGTCGCACGACAATTGGACGACACTTGTGAACAAGATCCTTGATTGAAGAATGTTTTACTGCGAAACACACCCTTCTCCGCTCTACGCCGACCCAGAACGACCCCGTCCTTCATGGGATGGCAAGCCTTCAAAGGGCTCGAGCATTAACTCCACCAGAAATATCCGAGCCGGCCTCTCCCGACCAGTGGCCTAGTTGGCTTCAAGTTTAACCCCCAGGCAATTGAATATCCCTCCATAAGCTGGAACTGTCCTCCGCCCTTAAGTGGGCATTGGATAAAACTCCACGACTACCTGTATGGGGTCCCCTTGAAGTGCGTACAGAACAACTAATCCGTGTACATACATAACGACGCCCGCCAAACTGAACGCTACCCTGCCATCGATGGCTACCCCTCTCAAATACATGTTCACTTGAAGTACAATCAGGGCCTACTAAACATCAGAGAGCTGATTAGCCCTATCCAGACGACCGGGACTAAGAGGCCACTCCCGGTGATGACATTTGGGAAGAGATTCTTGGGACAGGAATTGCGAGCCATGTGCAACACAGCAGCTATTGATAGGGAATATGTAGCCTTCTCTTAATTATAGCCTGCGTGGATTCCTTGGGAATGTCAACAAGGCTCTACTGCTGCCTACTGTAAGCCCCGATGGGATGAACGTCACCACCCTGATAAATTATCTCGTGGAAGATGGGATACAAAATCAGGTCAAAGGACTCACTGTAGCGGGCCTTAATCCGCCAGTGGTTGCGAAAAACAAACTTGGACATTCTGAAGTTGGTCTTCCAGCGCACATTGTGGCGATACTCAGCAATGAAGCTGACAAATTCCTGCTGGACAACGGTCTAACTCTACCGGGTGGGTACAATACCATGCATCCAGAGAAGGAAACAATTGATCCTACCACACCCGAACTTACCATATTTGTTCCTCGAACATGACGCCTCTGGGCGTAGACAAGATCTTTATGGTTTGTACAAGAATCGGTTTCTTCTGGCCTCGGATGCGTTGAATCATGGAACGACACTGTTTTTTCCGTCGGTTTCTCCTGATGCACCAACGCCAATACCGTCCCATACAAGAGTCACGGCCCCACATGGCTCAGTCTGAAAAGCTGGTCCTGGACTTTGGTGGTGTAGGGATTTCTGTGTATTGTGAAAACCCGCGATCCAGAGACTCGGTAACATGTGGTCATAACGGATCATTAATACTCCTCGCTCAGGCTTCCCATCCCAAGTAGAGAAGATGGTGGAGCACTGCGTAGAACAAAATGCAAGGACTGGAGGCCTTGTGGCAGGTTAAACAATGCTTTAATCTATTGCATGAGTAGACCGGGCTACAGAAAGAGAGGTTCTCTAACGTTTCGCGCTGTCAAAGCACTTTGTCCCCAGCGACGGACCAGAATCACAGTCAGCTAAAAGTACTGGACGATACCTTATCCAATTCACGATGTGCGCGCCAAAGCCAACCGCTCGCATTCCGACCATAAGGTCGGGCTCGAAATATCTCATTAAGCGAGCTGCTCAAACTACTGAAATATTCTAGTTCAAACCACCCTAAACAACCCAGAGGATGCCTCTCCTGGACGAGATTCAACAGGACCCCTCCTGGGACTGCTCGCCACGTTTAAAAGGATCTCAAGAAGACGAATGGAGCTAAGCAGTAGAATCTTGTGGCTATTGCCTACAGTTGCCACACCCCAATGATGTCCCAAGGGTTCCACCCCTTATATTTCTTAATGTTCGGCCGAGAGAAGCGAGACTTCCGGTGGATTACGTGATGAGCCGTGTTTCGACAATCTATACTGTACATTAAAACACGCCCGGCGGCGGGTGGGAATTTAACTTCCGCGAAAAGAAGACTAGTAAGTAGTATATTGGCCCAAGCAGCACCATGTGTATTGTTTTTCTAAATTTCCCCTGACTCGGCATGAAATTTCCCTCGTCCCACCGAAACAAAAAAAGGAAACTCCCCCTCACTAACTGACTTGGGCGCGCGCTACCCAGTGACTTTGTGGGCTGTGCGGCAGAGGCTCTCATATGAGCCGCCCCCAACGAGCGGCCATTCTTTTCCACTGGAGGACACGTTAGTACCATCTCTGTGCCACTGCTCCCCCTGTCCCTGGCGCTCCCTCGCCCCGCATTTATGGAGGTCAGCTACGGTACCGTGGGGTGTTCTCCTTCCCCGCTTCCCCCCGTGTCAGCACCTGCTGCGGCGGAGATTTGAGCGGGGATGGCCGCTCAGTCCCGCCTTCACCCCGATCCCCGTGTCAAGCCCGCGGGAGCCAAAGAGATTGGAGCGGGGATGTCCCCAGGTCCCCGTCTTCCACCTGTCCCCGTGGTCAGCCGGCGGTGGCTGCCCAGAGGCGATGATGAGCGGGGATTGTCCCTCAGGTCCCCCGCTTCACCCCGATCCCCCCCCCCCCCCACATCCCCGGGGGTACCGATGACTTGCTGAAGGTGGTGAGTGAGGGTTGGGGGTTGTTCTCCCCACTTCCCCGGACGTTCCCGCTGGGCCTGCCGTACGGTGTGTGGTGGGGGGGTAGGGAAGACAAGTGCCGGCGCTCCCGCTGCCTTACGCACGGAAAGGAGATTAGCGCTGGAGATGAGGGGGAGCGGGGTTGTGTGGTCGGGTGCACCCTTTCCTCTCTCCGACTCCCCCCCGCTTGTTGAGTATAGGAGATGTGGTTGCCTAGTTGTATATTATGGGAAGAAGTGGTGTGATATGGGGTGTGTGTGTATAGGGAACAGTGGTTGTGCTGTGATGTGGTGAGTTGATGGATGGGGTGGTAGGGGTGTAAGGAGTGTGGTTTATATGCTGGGTGTATGGGTATTGGGTGATTGGCGCTATCGTTTATATGGTAGTGGTTTGGGACGTTGTCCTTTATCCTTTGAAGGGGGGGTAAGCAGTTAGGGTGGGGGGGGTTGTCAGGCCGTGGTTGGTGGTTGAGTAGGGGGTGTGGTAGGTTAGGTAGGTTTTTATTTTTTTAGTTTCATGTTAAGTTTGTCGTTGTGCTACTGTTAGCGGACGGTGTGTTGGCGCATGGAGGGGAGAGTGGGGACGTGGGTGCGAGGCGTGGTGACATGGAGTGTGGGTGGTGTGCAATGGGACAGTGCGGGACGATGTGTGTAAATCGGGTGTGTCGGGGGGATCTGAGGAGGATGCTTTGGGGACAGTGGGCCCCACTCGTCCTGGGAGGCGGGGTCGCTGAGGTGGCTATCAGGGGGGGTGTGGTGAGATTTTGTGTGTGGGGTGTGGGTCTTACCTGATTGTCTGTGTGTGTGTGATGGATTGGGTGAATGGGGGGGGGGCGGATGTAGAGGGGGGGGTGTGGTCGGTGAAGGGAGTGGATGTGCCACCTGCATATGGGAGTGTGGGTGTACGAGCAGGTGGGGGGGGAGATGTGGTGTGTGCGGGCTGTTGTGGGATGAGGAGTCGAACCGGGAGAGGGGGGCTGGTGTTTGGGGGGTTTGCGGAAATGTTGGTGTGTGTGTGACGAGGGGGTGGGGCGGGGAGGATCAGTGGGGACAGGGTTGGGGGGATCATAGTGTTTTGAGTGGAAGGGCCAGGTGGAGGGGTAGGGTGTGGGGAGTTGGTGGGGATGGGTGGAAATGGGGGGAGGGGGGTGGGTGTGATTACTTTGTGTGTTTCTGTGTGTGTGTGTGTGTGTGTGTGTGTGTGGTTGGGTGGTTGTGGGGGTGTGTGTATCTATTGGGGGATAGTGTGTGTGTGTATGTAATGGGGAGTGTGTGTGTGGGTGTTGTGTGTGTGTATAGGAGGGAGTGTGTGTGTGATGTATATGGGGTGAGTGTGTGTGGTGATGTGTTGTGTGTGTGTGTGTGTGTTGTGTGTGTTCTTTTGGGGAGTGTGTGTGTGTTTTGGGCGGGTGGGTGTGTGTGTGTGTGTGTGTGTGTTGTTTTGGGGGGTGTGTGTGTGTGTATTATGGGGGATGTGGGTGTTGTGTGTAGGACACCAGAGTACCCCCAATCAGTCACCCTCCCCCACCTAGTCAGTCAAGTCACCCAGTCAGTCACCATCTCCCCACCCAGTTCCCCCCCCATCAGCCGCCCCCCCCCCCTCCCCATCTCTTCCCTGTTCTCCTCCTCTCGTTCCCCTTCCTCCTGTCTCATCTCCTACCTGTCTCTCTCCCCCCGCACCTCTCTCTCTGTGTTCCCCCACACTCTCTCTGTCTCTCACCACACTCTCTCTGTCTCTCATCCCACCCAATCTCTCTGTCTCTCACCCACACTCTCTGTCTCTCACCCACACTCTCTGGATCTGGATATCTTATTTACCCTTATATCTTAACTGCCCCTATACTACCACACGAATAACTTATACTGTTTCTTCCAGATCTGACTCAAGTCTTCACACGGAAGACATCGGAATCCCCCCTAACCCTGAAGACAGGTAGGAAACACATCCCCTCCAATGTATAACATTGCGGGAATGCAGGTGACCTGGACATTGAGGGACTGCGGATCAGGTAGATCCCAGGCGGGGGATTGCTGCTTTAAGATATTGTGAAGCGGGGGGAATGTCCAGGACACTGGTTTAAGGGGGTTCAGGAAACTAGTCATTCACATCTGCTTTTATTTCTAAGACCAACATTTACTTACACACACAACACGTAACAAGGACTAATTGTAGTATAATGTAATACGATAAATACATTTATGTCAAAAACGAATGTTGTTTCTGACTAGGAATTATTAAATGTATTTTATTTATCTATTTATTTTAAAGCGGGGGCGGGACTAGGGGCGGGTGGGGCGGGACAAGGCGGCGGCAGTGGAGAGTAGATTTTTTGGTTGGGCGGTAGTAGAATTTGGGGTTGATTTGTCGACACTGCGATGAGGGTATCTACCGATGGGGTACCCAACATGACGCACTTCAGATACGTCCAACAGCTACAAGACAGTCTGCAAAACGCTACCAGTTAGCCGAGAAAGCTTCTGCCCATTTGAACGCTGATAATAAAAGACGTTATGATCATAAGGTCCGTCATCGGAGATTTGTCCTGGTGATGCCGTTCTACTCCGCATCTAGGAGTCCCCGGCAAACACCAAATTGGCTGACTGCTGGCGTGACGGAGTCTATATGAAGTCGAATCCACAGATGCCATTGCGTCCCAGTCTATCGTATAAAGAGACAGTGAGGGCAGGGTAAAAAGCTGGCACCGTCAGTCACCTCCTTCCTATTCCGCAACTGGAGGAAGGCGATCCGGAATCCCGACTACAAACATTGGATGGAGAGTCAGAACAAGTGGAAGAATAACGAGAAACTAGTCCGTCCCGAAGGGAGGGCCCTCTCAAAGGGACCTCACACTCTGCGTCACCCTCACGGAGGAGCTACGGGTAAGGGCCACAACAAACAACCTCTATAGGGGATTCCAATGAGTCCCTCCCCTGGACCCCTAGAAGCTCATGCTTCATGCCTTAAAGAGACTTTTCAGCGACATTTACCCCTAATGGGAGGGCTGAGCTTCAGGATTATGCGCATTACTCTCCAGAAGGAGTAGAGCGACGAGCTTGGCAGAAAGTCAAGAATGAGGTACCCTCCCAACCGGGGTACCCTACGATGTCCTTGGGCACCCCACTATAGGCTCAGCATGGTCTCGGGCCAGATACATTCTGTTATGTAATGTTCACTCAATTGTATAATCTCATATAGAGCATTGTCAAGGTGTTAAGTCTATACTCACGCATTTTTATTAATAACTCTTGTGATATAGTTATAAGTTAGTGCTGTCCCAGCGAGGTCGTTGTGATTTACGGGGGAGTGTGTAGCCTAGTATCCCTCAGGGATTGTCACATGCTGCAGCTTAGCCAATAGGGGCTGCATTAGATAGATAGGAGTATAGCAGCTTCAGAGGCTGCAGTTTACATGTTGCTAGGAACCAGTGAAAGTGTGAGATGATGACAGTTAAGACAGTGTTTTTGAAGGTGTCAGTTGGAGCTGGGTGAGGTTAGGGTGTGTGTGCAGGGAGCATAGCCCTGGCACTAGGCCTAGTTACCCCTAAGTCCCAGGTAACTATTATCCTTGCCCCAGCTTGTGTACTTTAGGGACAGGCCTTAAGTAAGGAATCTGCCCCCTTTAGCGTTTTGTGAAGACCAAGGAACCGGCATGTCTGCTGCGCGTGCTGATCACTGGGTCTGGGAGCAGACCCCCTCTAGTAGAGACTATCTTCACGGAGGACTCCGCCACGCAGGGACTGCGGACTGGAGACGGACCAGCCCCAAGGTATAAACGGTACGGTGTACGATGATAATACACGACCGCAATTCACCCACGCGTAGGCGGACGGCACGTCGGATCAGGCGGATCCCATTCTGTTATACTGTCGGTACCCGGGTGCCGGAGCACCGTGCAGGTACCTATAGTAGTGCACTAACACTCCACGGGATAGCGCTATCTCCAACACTTTGGGTGGGCTTGGACATAAGGGACATCAGGGAATTGGTGCCCAGACCCAGGTACTTTGGGGACACCTATGTTGATATGTGGGTGGTGAACTTCTATATGTATGTAACGGGTGTGTTCCCTCCTGTCTGACCCACCCCCAATCTCACATTGGCCCGGTGGTCTAACCAGTCCCCATTACGTGATCGTGTATGGTGGGGCACGCAAGAACAGGACTCCTGAGTCTCCCGCTTGATGGTATAGGGGATGTCATCAGGACAGGTAGCTGAGGTAGTGGGTGCAAGTCCAACTTACATCATGCAGCGCCTCCACTCATCAGGATCTATGCTTCCGCAGGGAGATGGTCCTTGTGAGGAACCTCCTTCTCGGTGGTGATCTGCCACTGTAGAGTAATCTCACACCACACAGTGGGTGGTATCTTTAACAAGGGCATCTTTATTGAGATGATACGGGTAGGTAGAACTGCCCCATGCAGCTTTCAGCTTAGCCGCACATTTCTCCGTGCTGTCCCTTTGCCAGGTACTGCCCTCCAATTGGAGTGGGATACCCTCCTCCCGTAGGGAGATCACCCCTGTGCCCACACAGGGTCCCTATCTGCTATTGGGGGGCAACTGTGTTACAGGTGGGTAAGGGGTTTCCCCCCAGCCTTGCAGATAGGGCCTGGGAAGTAAGTTTGCCCTTACACAGGGATAGGTGTTGTTCGTTTGTATTCTGTGTTTCTGGCAAGGTCTCTTACAGTGAGAAAAGGAGCTGTGTATGTGAGCAGAATTTGGGGGGGAAGCCGAGGGGGGGGGGGGGGGGGAGATTAAACTTTTTTCTTAAAGGAAAACAATTTTTTTTAACCCGTTAAAATGATCTGGGGCTTTAAACACTTAGAATTCCTATTGCAATGTCTCTTTTGATCCTGATTATTATAACTATTCTGTGCTATCAGCTCTGAGACAAGTCCCATCTCCTTATTCACAAGGCTCAGCAACCGCCTGCAAGGATCCCAGGCTTTATTTATCCCTGAGAGTTACTGGGAATATGATGAGAAACTGCTTATGGATGTGACTAATATCTGTCATTAGAGAGAGATCATTATACTGAGGGATTATTAGAAATGTTTCACTTTATATTATTATTTATCTCACAATCACTGATATATAATCTGCAGGAAATGATATGAAGATCCTGTGACTGCAGCCAGAGGCCCCGCCCCCTCTCCCGCCTTTCCTTCCCCTCTGTCTCTATCTCCGCCTCCTCTACGCTGCACACTGATTGGTCACTGCTTGCCATGTGATCTCTCCCTCCCTGCCAAAGGGCTTCTGGGAGCTGTAGTCCTGCTCTTCCAATATATAGTATTTAGAGGTAGATGAACTAACAATTCCCAGAATGCATGAGATAAAGAAATGGATAAGCCAATCAGTGCAGAGTTTTTCACCCCACCCCCTCCCCCCCACACATGGCTGCAGGAAGTAATGATCTTCTCTGTTATTATTCACATTATATACACAGCTATTGTAATACACAGACACTGTAACACTGGCACACACAGCTATTGTAATACACAGACACACTGTAACACTGGCACACACAGCTATTGTAATACACAGACACACTGTAACACTGGCACACACAGCTATTGTAAACACAGACCACTGTAACACTGACATACAGCAGCTATTGTAATACACAGACACCCTGTAACACTGATATACACAGCTATTGTAATACACAGACACACTGTAACACTGACACACACAGCTATTGTAATACACAGGCACACTGTAACACTGACACAGCAGCTATTGTAATACACAGGCACACTGTAACACTGACACACACAGCTATTGTAATACACAGGCACACTGTAACACTGACACACACAGCTATTGTAATACACAGACACTAACACTGACACACACACCTATTGTAATACACAGACACACTGTAACACTGACACAGCAGCTATTGTAATACACAGGCACACACTGTGACACTGACATACAGCATCTATTGTAATACACAGACACACTAACACTGACACACACAGCTATTGTAATACACAGACACACTGTAACACTTACATACTGCAGATATTGTAATACAATAGATTTCACAATTTCCACAGGCTCAGTACCACAAGATTGGTGTAAAGCAGGTGTAGTGCTATATTTAAAAAGGAAGCTAAATCACAACCAGGAAATTACAGACCTGTAAGCCTGACATCAATAGTGGGGAAACTACTTGAAGGTTTACTACAGGATTATATTCAGGAATACGTAATGAAAAACAAAATTATTAGTAATACAGCATGGATTTATGAAGGATAGATCATGCCAAACTAACCTTATTAGTTTCTTTGAGCAGGTAAGTAGGAATTTAGACTAGGTTAAGTTAATTGATGCACTCTACTTAGATTTTGCAAAGGCTTTTCATACGGTTCCACACACCAGGTTAGTGTACAAAATAAAGCAAATTGTGCCCAGTGAAAATATTTGCACCTGGATTTAATACTGGTTCAAGGATAGACAACACACGGTCTTCTCTTTTGGAGATTTATTCAGCAGCAAAGCAAACCAACCTTTCGACTGCCATGCAGTCTTTGTCAAGGTGAGGGCTGACATACAAATCAAAAGTTTGTGTGTGTATGTGTGTGTGTGTGTATATATATACACACACACACCCCTATGCTTACCTATCTAGTCAATAGTCTAGTCATTGCAGCTGGAAAACGGCACGAAACGGGTCCGCCTGTGACGACACGGCCCGCGACGGAGGTCCACGCATGCGCTCCATCAAGTACACATCTATGAGAACCCGGCATATGCATGCGGCACACCGCCTAGCGGTTGCGCGCAATGGCAAACCCGGAGCTGCTTCCCCCTTTGTTGGCATGGCTACCAGAATGCGGAACTCAGCGCTAGTCATAGCAACAAAGCGCTGTATACGGGGTTGGAGCCAACCATCGGGTAGCAGTGACTCACATCTGACTATGCCCCTTGGTAATAAAAAACTGACAAAATAACCTAGACAGAAAGAGAGAGCGTGAGAGAGCGAGAGCGAGAGACAGAAAGAGCGTGAGAGTGAGTGAGAGACAGAGTGAGTGAGAGACAGAGTGAGTGAGAGACAGAGATAGATACTGGGTGATTATTATTTTATTTTTTTGTGCAGGGGATTTTTTTTTTGCACAGCAGGGGATTTTTTTTTTGCACAGCAGGGGAAAGCTACTGGCCACGAGCCAATTTCCACTCGCCAGGTGCGAGTGGGGGAACAGGCTTGTCAAACACTGTATGTGTATATATATATATATATATGTATGCATGCTTTTGATTTGTATGTCAGCCCTCACCTTGACAAAGACTGTGTGGCAGTCGAAACGTTGGTTTGCTTTACAGCCAGAAAGGACCCACAGCCCCTCACATCTGTCCCTCCCACTGCAGGGTTACAATGACAGAAAGGACCATTCCAAAGTGCAGGGAAACAGTTGCAGGCGAGGAGAATCCTACCCGTGCAGCCAACACAACATAGACAAACAAATTCTTTAAAGTACAGGTCTCCTCTAAAACAGAGATACAAAGTATAGCTCTACTCACAAGTTTATAATGCAATTCTCCATTTAATGTGACAGCCAAGAACAATGGAAAGACAACGTTTCAGGTGTCATGGGCCTTTCATCAGACACAGGACACACAGTCCCTCACATCTGTCCCTCTCACTGCAGGGTGACAGACAGGAGGGATATGCATTTAATTTTATCCTTTTCTGTCACTGCAAGGTCAGATATACATTCCTCTCTCTCCCCATGTGTAGGAAGATATTACTGTGAAGCAAGTACAATATACTGTATATCACTAACTGCAGAGGTCACCACGCGGTGAAACACTTCCATAAGAACCAGAGACGATTGTTGGTGCATCAGACTAACTCACTGATGATGAACAAGGACAAGAAGCAGATGACTGAGAGTATCTTGAATCACACCCTGGAGATTATCTACCTGCTGACTGGAGAGGTGAGGGCTGCTGGAGAAAGTCATAATGACACCCCTCTTATCTCCCTCACTACAACAGGGACATGCAGAGCGTTAATATGGGAGGTACTTGAGAAGCAATATCCAGGGACACATGTAATTAGAGAAAGCAAGAACCCAAGGGCAGGCAAGATGTTTGGTCATATGGAGAACCCAGGACCACATAAGGACACGATTGGCAGCAGGAGAGCATAGGGTCAGAGAAGGATGTAGTTTTGCAGAGGGGACTGGCACAGTGATTGAATGTACTTGGATCCAGGAAGAGACATGTTTGTGCTCAGGGAGAACCTGGACACTAATATATATGTGCGTGTGTTTGTGTGCTACATTATTTTGCAATTTCCACAGTGTCTGAAGTCCTGTGATGTTTACATATACTTTTTAATGGGATGTTTGTACAATCCATGATCTTTGTATGTATGTCTTTATTTATATAGAGCCATTAATGTACATAGCGCTTCACAGTAGTAATACATGTGACAATCATAAATAACAAATCATACAAATAACAGATCATGGGAATAAGTGCTTCAGACATAAATGCTACTTTTAGGAAGAGGAGTCCCTGCTCCGAAGAGCTTACAATCTCTAATTTGTAGGTTGGAAAAACATACAGACACAGTAGGAGGGCATTCTGGTAAGTGAGTTTGCAGGGGCCAAGAGTTATGTATCATGTATATTATTTGCCACTGTGCTACTCATATGCTTTAAGCAGGTGTGTCTTAAGGTGGGTCTTAAAGGTGGATAGAGAAGGTGCTAGTCGGGTATTGAGGGAAGGGAATTCCAGAGGTGTATGGCAGTCAGTGAGAAAGGTTTAAGGTGGGAGAGGGTTTTAGATACAAAGGGGGTAGAGAGAAGACATCCTTGAGCAGAACGCAAGAGTCGGGATGGTGCATAGCGAGAAATTAGGGCTGAGATGTAAGGAGGGGCAGAATAGTGTAAAGATTTAAAAGTGAGGAGGAGAATTGAGTGTGAGATGCGGGATTTGATAGGAAGCCAGGAGAGGGATTTCAGGAGGGGAGATGCTGAGACAGATTTAGGAAAGAGTAGACTGATTCTGGCAGCAGAATTTAGGATAGATTGTAGGGGAGACAGGTGAGAGCCAGGAAGGCCGGACAGCAGGAGGTTACAGTAATCGAGACAGGAGAGAATGAAGGCCTGAGTCAGAGTTTTAGCAGTCGAGCAACAGAGGAAAGGGTGCATTATAGCACAGGGGAGTCAGTGAGTTTGGTGCAGACATGTCAGTGATACAATTGACAGAATTGGTGGTGAGGGCACTGAATAGATTAGAGCTGTTAACAAGAGACGTGTCCCTCTTACTGCAAAGCAACAGATCTGCAGGATCATTAGACATATCAATTGTTGTCTCTTGCTCTGCACAGTAATATTTATGACGGTCCCTCTCATTATGTAGGATTATATTATTGTGAAAAAGCATGGTGAGCATGTCACAGACAGCAGCAGTCTCTGTGGGACAGAAATATTCTGCCTAGCCCAGACACCCATCATGGAGAATCCAACTAACTCCCTGATACATGAGAGAAACAATGAAAATAAGCGGATGTCTGAGAAGATCCTGGAACACGCCAACATCATCATTCACCTGCTGACTGGAGAGGTGAGGTATCAAGTTTTGGTCTTCGGCTGGAGTGGATACCAGTGGCAGGAACAGCAGGGAGAGCGGTAGGGGTCACAAGCAGAGGTCAGAGGCAGGTGGCAGATAGCGTAGTCAGGGTCACAAGCAGAGGCCAGCAACGAGAAGACAGGAACAGGACAATAGCAATAGCAATAGCACAGCAGTAAACACAAGAACCTAGCAAGAGCTGAGGAACCAGTGTAAACAGGTACTGGGAGACAGGAAGGGGAAGTTTATATAGACAGGCTGAGAGGTAGAGCACAGGTGCAGAGGTGTCAGGTTTCATGGTCTGGAATGTTCCTTAGCAGAGCAGCAGCAATCCTGGTGGACAAGTATAGACACTTCAGGCTAGAACAAGACATTGAGGGAGCGGCAGCAATTCTGGTGGCCAAGCATGGGTACAGCAGGCTTAGAACATGACACGAGGGCTGCTGGGCAGTATTGGATATTACACCTTTCTGTCTTCATTCAGCCTTTTCTTGAGCAATCTTTGTTCTTTGTATCTGTATTTTCCTCTCTGCCTTGCTCACCTGGCTTTCCATAAGGAAAAGATTCTTACAGGACCAATTATTATATCTGGATACTGAGTGGGGGATTCTCTGTGTTTCAGGTACCTATAAAGTGTAATGATGTTGCTGTGTATTTCTCCATGGAGGAGTGGGAGTATTTAGAAGGACACAAGGAGCGTTACAAGGACGTGATGATGGAGAAACACCAGAACCTCAGCTCACTGGGTAAGAGTAGGTCTTCTGTTATTCTAATAGAGATGTCAGTCATGTTTGTGTAACCATGCTGTAAAATGGATTACAGTCATCTCTTCTGCTGACAGTAAGGCCTGGTAAGTTATGGGCATGCCAGCAGTAATTATGGAGGTTTGCCCTCACACACTGGTGAGGTGCCCTATGTATGGATGGGAGTGGTCACATGCTCTGAATCCATGATTAGTGATGTCAGAGTTGTGCCAGCCCCCAGAGGATACATAAGGCACAGCACTGCTCAAAAGTTAGTGTGGTTCAGAGGTTGTTGCTGAGTGTTGGAGGAGTTGGTAGTAGATGATGAAACAAGGAGCAAGTCTGAGTACAGACTTGGGAGGAGACAGCTCATAAGACTGTGACCAGGGACCTGGCACAGGGAATATCTCTCTGAGGGGAGATAGGGAATCCACCAATTTGGGAAAGGACACCTTTCAAAGGGAAGTGCGGTGAACATGAGCGGCTGAGTACAACCGCTGTGAGGGGCAGCTGGCCCGCCGCAAGTCAATAAAGATGATCTTGTTAAATCATACCCTCGTGTGTAAGTGTGGAGTGATTACACAGAGGAGTGCACCACAGAGGAGTTCCTCACCAGGACCATCCACAAGCGGACGCTGGGATCCTGATGAGGTGGAGGCGCTGCACTGGATATAGGTAGGACTCATGCACACTACCTCAGCTGCCTGTCTGGGTTGGCAATCCCCACACAACATCATGCGGGAGACTCAGGAGTCGTGTTGCCAACAGGTGCACCACCAGACACTATACTGTAATGGGGACTGGTTAGACCACAGGGGCCAATGTGAGATTGGGTGGATCAGGCCAGGTCAGAAAATCCGTTACATTTGGAGGCGCTGCTGAGAGAGACCTGTCAACAGGACAGGCTTTTGCTAGGTCACTTGGAAACAGGGAGAGTGTCTGCTGCCACTTTGTGCTGCGTTGGGACGGACCTAGGGGTAGTCAGGGGGCTGATGGAGTTTGTCAGTTCACAGGGACAACCTAGGGGCCTGAAAGGAGTTGGGGGTTTGGAGCCAGGCTATAGCTGTCCTAGTCACCTTGAGGCAGTGCTAGTTGGTAGGATGCCTAAAGGGATAGCCTGCTAACGTGATCAGGAATTCTGGAGAGGGTCTGCGCTAGGCTAGCCAACAGTAGGTAGACGCCCAAGTACTGCATGGAAGAGCCAGAGTACTCTAGCCCATTCCAGACCACTTACCGAAGGGAGCACAGACTGGGAGGAAGGAGATACAGCAGACACAGAGAGAGTGAGCCTAGCCTGAGGTAGTGCAAACACGAGTCCAGCCTACATTAGGTACACAAGGTGGTGCATCAAGGTAATCTTTATTGTACCGGTGTGGTAGCTGCCCCGCAGAGAGGAGCTCCATGTACAATAATTCTAAGTACAGTGAAAGAATGGCGACCACAAGAATGGAGGATCCGCGCGTTGTGGAAGGTCCAAGATGGCGGACGGAGGATAATGGAGAGAGCGCACATGGCGTGTGTGCGGGTGAAGAGCATGCTACGGAAATTACTTTCACGAGCCTGCTGTGGAGTGGTGCTAAGGCTGTGGCCGCACCGTTTTGGTCCTGCCTAGGGCCGCGGAGTATTACTCCGGATGATAGCGAGGAGGACATTGTGATTGTGGGAGGTGGAAAAGAAGGATCTGCTTGCCAGCCGGTGAGCACTATACAAAAAGCTACCTCAGTAGCTAAAGTGATTGGAAAAGCAAACCAAGATGGCGGCTCCCGCTTCCCTGGGAGACCGCGTGGGCTCGTTGCAGAGAATTCTGCAGTTGCAAAGGTTGCAGACAGTTGGCCGGGATTGGCGCCAAATAAAGAACACCACCCTGTTGGGGGTAATGGCGCGAAAGCTGTGGCCGTGCCCTCCAGGACTGTGAAAGGTGCGGCCTCAATTAAAGGACATCCTATCGAGCTGTGGGACCCGCCCATAATTGCTACTAGTGGGGGTAGTTTCCAGCTTTGTCAGATGAGGGTGGAGCTGGTCAAGGGAGTGGCTGGCAACTCAACCCCTGCTTGTCAGTCGCGCGGAGCCAGTGTACAGAACAGACCGTTGCTGCAAGTAACTCCTACTAAGACAATGGCCTGTCCACAAGAAGCGACTACGATGGTCTCCACTCAACCCTATTCAGCACCAGGAGGCTTACTGGTGATTCGGGTGGCGGGCACCGAGACTGTGGTGTGCCTCTGTCTACAATGCAGGCTACCCGGTGGTACCGTGGGCACGGCGGCGCGCTGTCCGCAATGTGGCACACAGTACTTGTGGCCTATGCCTACATTTGTGCCCATCCAGACTATCGAACCCGCGGGGGATACGGCTAGGCTGTCCACCGGGTCCCCCGGTGCACTGTGGAAGGAAAGTGCGGATCCCGGAGAATGGGAACGGGGCCGGTTGTTAAGGCCGAGCCCGAGGAGAAAGGAGCGGTCGGTCAGCGTACTGACCGAGAGACAAAAAGGCGGTCGCCACGAACGGTGACCCTGAGCAGAGTGGAAGAGGATTCCTCCGATGAGGAACCCAGAGTGTCGTCCGGTGCAGTGATCCGGCCTGTGGCCGTATCCTGTGGAGAAAACGGGAGGAAACTACCACTTACCGGGAGTATCGGTGAGAGGAGTCGGGTGTCGCCAGTGGAGCGGAAGGCCGAGAGGCGAAGTCCTTCCATTCCTGGGACCGGCGGGTCCAGCGGTGACGGGCGATCCACGCCCACCCTGCGGAGCGGTAAGAGCAGCCCTTGTTCTCACCAGGCTCCGGTGATGGCATCCATGGAGGAGAGGCGGTGTCAGGCCCAGGCGGCGCAGGAGAAGGCAGCGGAACTTCCGGACGTCGTCCTGGAAGAAGAGATCCCGCATGGGGATCCATCTCAAGATGGCGGAGTTTCCGGTTCCGGTGATGACGTCACTTCCGGCGAAGGTAGCGGAACGACCGGAGAGATGACAACAACGCCTCGGCGATCGGGCAGTGCTTCCCGATCACCTGTGACAACAAAGAGCTGGCAGGCTGCGAGGAGAGTAGAGAAGGGTGAGGCTCAGCCAGCGGAGAGTCCTCACAGTGATACTGGACAATCTAAGGGTAGAGAGCGGGTCGGAACCCCGCGGATACCATTTTCCCATCCATATGCCCAAACCCATGCCCTAGATAAAGCCCCTGTTCCAGTCACCTTTTCCTGGGGGTTCACGTCCAGTTTGGGAATGTCGGGAGGAACCGGTGAGGAACGGACTGGGGAGAGACTGGCGAGTTATATGTCCGATGATGGGTCGGTGGGTGGAGGCTATTCGGGGGAGGTATCTACGTCTAGTTGGAGCCCTAGCGTGGCTATCGTCAAATTAGAGGAGAGGCCAAAACGTGTGGGGTGGCCTAAGTCCCGATCTACTGGGACATCGGGAGTGTCTTCCTGGGGGGACACAGAGGAGGGAGAATCCCTAGAGTCAGAGCCCGAGAAGGTTAGGGAGACCCGGTGGTGGGCCCCATTATTCGAGGGTTATGTGGGATGGATGGACCGCACTCGGTTTCTACTACACAGGGAGGATGTAGTAGATTACTGGTGGGCTAAGGGGGAATTTACGCCGGAGAAACGGCAAAAGGAGATGCAGGAGCGGTGGTTTCAAATCTGTCACGGCAGTATAGAGCCCAAGGCTCCCAGTATACTGACAGACCCCGTGGACCCAGACGAGCCCCTGTCATGGGTGTTGCCAGGGAGGGCAGGGAATGCTAATTTAACTCGGTGCAGCCGGGCTGAGAGGGCTGCACTGGATATAGGTAGGACTCATGCACACTACCTCAGAGCTGTATGGGGGTTGGCAATCCCCACACAACATCATGCGGGAGACTCAGGAGTCCTGTTGCCAACAGGTGCACCACCAGACACTACACTGTAATGGGGACTGGTTAGACCACAGGGGCCAATGTGAGATTGGGTGGGTCAGGCCAGGTCAGAAAATCCGTTACATTTGGATCCAGCAAACAGGAGCTCAAATTACACTTTGTGTTTTTGTTGTGAGGTTTATCAGGAACAAAAATCAAGTTACAGAGCCGGGCAACCAGAGGCTCATCTCTGTCACTCAGGACGGGATATTTTAGAGCAGAGGATCCCAACCTTTTTTCTCTCAAGGCTCTGTATTCATAATGCTCAGTTGCCGATACCTTTCCAATAGTGCGAACAGGACACACATGGGACATGCCGCTTCACACACATACACGCGGGACAGATTGCTGCACACGCACACAGATCACTACATACAATAGACCGTTTACAGACAAAAAAGACAGTCACAGCAAAAATAGACAGGACAGTGTCACAAGAAAACGTGAGCAGGACAGACACACACCATAGTAGAACAGATACAAATAGTAAAGACACACGGGAGAATACATACATACACACACACCACACACACACCACAGATATATGTACAGGACAGACATATAACACAGAAGAACAGATACAAACAGGACAGAAAGATACACACATCACAGGAGAAAAGACAGACACACACAGGATAAAAAATACATATGAGACACAGACACTCCACAGGTCAGATACACATACAGTACACACAGAACGGATGCACACACCATAGGAGAACAGATACACAAAGGACAGACACACGCACATGAGATCAGGTACACACAGGACAAACGCAGATAAAGGAAAACATATATAGAAATGACAGACAGACATACACACACTACAGGAGAACAGAGAAACACAGAGGATTACACCTTGGAGAACAGAAAATCATAGGACAAAGATATTGACCACAGATCAGATATACACACATACACAGAGGCAAGACAGACACACATAAGAACAGATGCACACAGGTCAGGCAGACACACACTCAGGAGAACAGATGCACACAGGAAAGACACAGACATAGGAAAACATATACACAAAGGACAGACAGACATACACACACTACAGGAGAACAGAGGCACACACTGTGACAGAAGAGGCAATGCAGCTCATAATATTAAAGGTTAAGTCTGGCCATTGCCCCTACCCTGGCATTGCCCATACCCGTCATACAGGATAATCAGGAGTTAACATAGTATCCCTCTGTATAATGTGATTTGGTTTATGTAAGTTACTGTTTAGTTTAGGATGAATATATTTTCTGTCCTCTTTGTGTGCAGGGCTGGTAATTCACTCAACCAGCCTGCACACAGAGATAAGGTTCTGCTATCCAAAATGTAGGGGGTGAAGTGCTCCAGCCATTGTTAGGATTGGGGAAGGGTGCTGACTCAGCTCTGGAGAACAATGCCTCTCCCAGCAGAGGCTTTGTTCAGCCCAAACTCTGCGGGGCCTATCTCTGCAAGAGATATTGGGCTGGGTAGGAGTCCCATAGGCATGATTCCCATTGGCTAGTTTGAAGTTCCCACTCCTCGGCAAGCCCACCTCTGTGGACTGCTTAGGGGAACGTTCAGCTCCCAAGTCCTGAATTGGCCCTTCACAGATGAGCCTCAGCTCTGCGATTGGTCCGTTCGCTGCATCTGTATGATGATTGGTCAGTTCCACAGATTATTCAGGTCGTAACATAGTAGGTGCCATCCGAACTTTGTGTCGGAGAAACTAAAACGAGGCTCATTGTGGAAACGAGCGGCCTATTTGAACCCGCTAGAGTGCAAATAGCATCCCTGGACTATCGTGGTACCCAAGGCCTTGTGTTGTTGCCACGCCCAACCCCTCCTCCCGCGCCCACCTCGGAGTCCGAAGAGTCTACTTCACCCACCCAGATACCGACACCAGTTGGCAACCCCCAGATACAGACACCACTACACCCCCCCCCCCCCCTTTCCAGACACCACAAACCCCCCCCCGCCTCTGGCCAGGCCCAAATTTCAGTTCTGGCTGACAGTGCCCCCCACAGCTACCGGGCCTGGGACACTTCCCAAATCTCTTCCCCTGTCGGCGGCCCTGGTGGTAAACAAAGCGGATGGTGAATGCAAGCTGCTTGGCTAAGCTTTGGAAGCTGTGCCTGAAACCTAGTTGAGTTAGGATCCCGCCCCTTTGTAGTCCCTGTTTTGAGTGAAGTTGTGCCCCACTGTCTGTAGTGCTGCGCCTATTGACTTCGGTTGAAATAAACTTGTTTTATTTAACATCTTGCTCGGTCTGGTGTGTGTGATCCCAGTGTTAAATGTCCTGGTCTCCTTTGACAGGCTCTTTTCTGGTGGCAGTGGGGGGGGACTACTAGACTTCGATTTTTGAAACCTCAGGACAAGAGGTTGTAGGCACAATACTTGGTGCAGTTTACCTCACTCTCCCAGTAGCTATCGACCGACAATCGAGCTAGAGGATGGTGTCCAAGTTCAGGACCTGGACCAAGGAAAGCATGTGAGGGAGTACGGTCTGCCAACAGAGAGGCATAGAAAATCAGTACTGGTGGATGATATTGTCAACTACGAGAGCCATTCGTGGATTGCCCCGAAGACATGGTTGTGGACCTAAATGAGGTACAGTCCCAGCGCCCATCTTGGAGTCTAAAGAGTCCAGTTTAGATAGTGAACCCATGCTACCAGTAGTTGGGAACACGCTGGCCGCTGAGATCATGGTGCTCCGCACTCAGTCCGAAAGCCACACCAGAGTTGCAGACGATCATGCTTGAAGCGATTAGACCCCAGTCCACAAGCAGTAGCTGGAGCTCCAGGTCCGACATCTCCCCCCGGCTCATATACAATACTTTTGCCTGGTTTGATTAGATGACTGACGACATCGACAGGTACCTGAAGTAATTTGAGCAACAATGCTTTCTCTACCATCTCCCGGAGGAAGATTGGGTCAAATGCCTCTCCCCCAGCTGAGTCGGAAAAATGCGAAAGCCTACCGAGGGATGGATCGGGAGGATGCCGGTGACTACCCGGTGGTAAAAGCACTGCTCCTAATGCTGTATGAGATCGCACCCGAGACGTGCAGGACACAGAACAGGGTCCAGAATAAGGGTTCCCAGGACTCGCACACCTATTTCATGGCCCAGTTAGTCAATCACGCCAAGAAGTGGGTAATCTGGTGTGCAGTGAATACCTTCAACGTGCTCCTTGACCTACTCGTGAAGTAGCAATTTTTACTCAAATGTATCACCGAGTTGAGGGAAATGGTCATGGACCTCAAACCAGCAATGGCTCAGCAGGTTGCAACAATGGCTGATGAGTTCCTGGTGGCAAAAGGTTCTGGTTCTGAAGCCTACTCGACAGAACAAGCTCCTTGCTGCCTGGTCTGGCCTGTACATGGTACTCAGGCAGATGAATGATACTAATTACACGGTAGCATTCAACAGGGATTTAGAGAGGCAGAAAACCTACCACATACATATACTCAAAGAGTATCATTTAAGTAGGCCAGCATTGATGTCTGTATGTAACTCACCACTGGGAGATCAGGCAAGCCAGGCGCTGCCTGACCTCCTTGGGGAAGCCTGGCAGGGAGTCTCCGTGGAGCAGGTGGGGATCGGTCCCCAACTTGCCTCCCCCAACTGGAGCAGGTGAGAGAACTGTTAGGGAGGTATGATTGGCTGTTCACAGACAACCCGGGCAAGACGTCTCCCAGATCCCCCGGTCAACAGCGGAGATCAGAGGCACTCTGCAAGAATTCCTACTGTGTCTCCACGGAAGTGAAGCAGAGCATTGTGTGAGAAATAGAGAAGATGCAGGTCCTAGGGCTATTCTCCCCATCCCAAAATCCTTGAACCTCATCGGTAGTCTTAGTGCTTAAGAAGGATGTGCCCACCCGGTTCCGTGTAGACTACCATCTCAATGCCCAGACCGTGTCGGATGCCTACCCCATGCCCCACATGTATGAGCTGTTAGATGAACTCTCGGGGGCAAGGTTTCTGACAACCAAGACTCTCAGTAGGGTTTACTGGCAGATCCCAATGATCCAGGGGGTGCGGGAGAAGTCGGCCTTCATCCCGAGTGGTTTGTACAAATTTTCAGTCATGCCGATGAAGAATGCACCAGCCACCTTCCAGCTCCTGGCCAAGCGCTTGCTGGAAGGGATGCAGGGGTATGTCCGGGCGTACTTGGATGCCCTAGCAGTATTCAGACACTTGAGAGGCATCCATATCAGGGAGGCATGGTTGACTTTGAAGCCAGTCAAATGCCAGATCAGGATGGCGGAGATCCTGTACCTGGGGCATTGGGTAGAGGGCGGGAACCTCAAATCTAAGCCAACCAAGGAGGAGGCTATTGTGCAGTGGCCAGGATCCAGAAACCGGTGTTAGAATTTCTGGGTACCGCCGGCTACTACCGTTTGTTCCCAGGTATAGAGCCCCAGCCAAACCCGGACGGACTTGACAAAAAAAGACTTCCCTGTACCGTGAACTGGTCTCTTGCGTGCGAGACATCAAATATGCCCTAGCTAGCGCTCCAATCCTGGCCCCCGACTACAGAAAGCGGCTCCTTGTACAGACTAATGCCTCCAACTTCTGCATCAGTGCTGTTCTTAGCCAGGGTGGCGATGACTGGGGCGAACACGCCATTGTCTACCTTAGCCACAAGTTGATCGGGAGGCTGCCTATGCTACCATAGAAAACGAGTGTCTGGCTATTGTCTGGGTGGTCAAAAAACTATAGCCCTACGTGTATGGGAGACCCTTAAGGTAGTGACCAACCACAGCTCCCTCAGCTGGCTTCAGCAGGTGTCAGGGGAGAAAGGTTAACTGTTGCACTGGAGCCTTGCAGGAATACAACTTTGCAATCTAGCACAAAAAAGGGCAGCGAACATGGGAATGCGAATGGCTTATCCAGGCAGAATGATCCTGGCCCTGCCAGGCAAGCTCTGTTTGTCCTTGTTCTTTTGTACCAACCCGTTGGGGCTGCTGACCCAGAGCCCTCGTCTTAAGGTGGGAGGTGTGACAGTAGGGGCAATGCGGCTCATATTAATAAAGCTAAATCCCTGCCATTTCCCCTACTGTCATACAGGATACTCAGGGGTTAACCTAGTATCCCTCTGTATAACGTGATTTGGTCACGGTTTAGATTGTAATGAATATATTTTCTGTCCTCTTTGTGTACAGGGATGGTAATAAACTCAACTATTTTAACAAGGTAGGTTCTGAAAGGAACCTGAAAAGATCCTATATACAGTACAGTATAGCATTCTGTAGAAAAGGGTAAGTGGATAACCGATATCTCACAAGGGGTTCAGTTGACCAGAGGCTGACCATATATTGACATATATAATATATATGTTCACATAGGACTAAAATTCATAACAATAACATTTTAATAATAATATACATATAAACAAGTGAACATATACAAAGTGTAACTAAAATCCTCATGACGCCTAGATGTATATATTAGATAGAAAATCACATGTACCTGTATTCCATATAGTGAAATCACCATGTACTCTATGGTATATATGGTATGGTAGGAGGTACAGCGGTATGATGTGTGTATATATAGGGAACACACCAACACTAATAAAAAGGTGCAGCAGCACAGTTGATAGCACAAAGGCTAAAAAGTCCTATATAAGGTGTATACTAAGCATAGGAAAAAACATATAATTAAAGCAAAGGCTACTGTGTAAAGCAGATATCTCAATTAGATCAAGTTCGTAATCAGTATATTTTACCACAGTAGAGATGCATATGCTAGTTCAGTAGTAATAGGTCAAAGCGGCATGTGTGTGTATATACCCAAGAAGAATATCTCACATATCCTGCCTGAGTGATCCCCGTAATAGAGATGTGGACACTGCCACAACTGACAATCCAAATCAGTATTATAGGAACTACTGAATGAGATTTAATACATAGGTATAATGAGCAAGCCACGATACCGTGGTCCCTGTGAGTAGATGGTAAAAAAACATAAACCTATGCATGATGTATATAGTGGCTGTTTAGTTTAACTGAATTTAGAAAATTCTGTAGATAGTAATAAGGATATAAAGGACAATAATCCAGTGCTGGATAGTATCTATGGTATCTACAAGTAGCGTGTAGTAAGTGTATCATGTAAGCTGACGGCACTAATGGCAAAATACCAATATTCAAGCCGTGTAGTTAATCTGCTGCTGCTGCACCAAGATGGCGTTGCCTCACTTCAGGACATCACCGTCGTGACGTCCTCAATCCCCGATGCACGTTTCACATGACACGGCATGCTTCATCAGGGAGAAGAGTCAATATGACCAGCAGGACCTTGTTTAAATACTTGCGAATATCAGGGGTGGGGTGTAACCAGTGTGTATAGCGCTAAGTAATTGGTCGCAATTAGTCAGAAAATAATAGGTGACAAAGTATCTACATGTTAAAATTAATTTATAATAATAATAGCATGTTCTTGTATACTGCTGCTAGATTTCCGTAGCACTTTACAGAGACATTTTGCAGGCACAGGTCCCTGCCCCGTGGAGCTTACAATCCTTGTTTTTGGTGCCTGAGGCACAGGGAGAGAGCCTCTGTGAGGCTTATTTCGGCCTGTATGTAATGTATTTTGTGTACCCTCTTCCAGAAGAGTTTTATCACTGTGTGATATCTAGATTGGGGAACTGTGTTTCCTGGGGAACCGGGATTGTAAAAAGCACTTTTAGTCCCTGTGTCCGTGTTTTCTCCACACAGTTAGTAAGCCAGCATTGTCCTTTGTGTTGTTAGCATTTCTTTTTATGCAGACACAGTAATTCACTTAGCTGGGTTGCATATGGAGAAATGACAGTTCGTGACAGAGATTGGGAGCACCGTGAGTATCTGGACAATGGTGAGTGTGGAAGGACTGTAATTCAGGTCCAGGAGCTGGTTCTCGGCGATGAAGAGCTTTTGTTTTCTGAGATGCTGAGGGGCATACCCCACAGGGGTTATGGGGCTGACCAGGGGAACCATTGCAGAGTCTCAGGCACACAGGCATGATTCCAATTGGCCAGTTCAAATCTCCCACTTGCCAGAAGCTCACTCCCCGATGGTTGGTCCAGAGTCCCTAAGCCGGCCCCCTTCTCTGATTGGTGCAGCCGGACGAGCCCTCGTCCTCGTGCACTGTCACGGTCTGTGCTCTGATTGGCCGGCAGCTTCTGCTCCTGCAAAAAGATAGAAGCGCGAGGGCTATGTAAGTAGCATGGATGATCAGAGTGCTAGACAAGTTTGGATGTAATGAGTGCTCGCCACAAATAGGACGGGACCGAGAGGCCGAGGTGGGGATGAGTAAACACTGACCAAAAGCCGCGAGTTTACATCCAGTATGCAGGTTCGTTGTCGTGTAGCTGGGTCAGAGTTAGGAGAAGTAGGGTTGGAGGTATACGCGCCGTGGTTGAGGGTAGGAGACAGGAGGGTAGTCGAGGTCACTAAGGTGAACTGCAAGGCACAGCAAAACAAAACAAGACAAGGTACAACAGAGTGCTTGCGAACAGCACAATGTCACAAGTAACAAACTGTTATGCTCAGCCAATTTGCAGAGGCAAACACTGAGCTTATAAAGGATGAACAGCCAATAGCTAAATATAGCTGCAGAAGCTGATACTACAATCAGAGCCCTGATTTGTTGGTGGTCAGAGTCTGCACAACAGGCACTGATGAGGCACCCGCTGCAGGAAGGTCTGAATCAAACTCGGGGGGCGTAGCCTACACCCAATGCTGACCTCACAGGGTGGAGCCTGCGCACGATCCTCACAGTGGATTGGAGACCGTGACGTCACGGCTGGTGGGCTATTTTGAAAGTGCTGCTTGCAGAATGGCACTGAGAAGCCAGGGAATAAGTCGTTCAGGACAAGCCTTCTTAAGCAGGCTCCTGCACCTAGTTGAGGCTAGATTTTGCCCCTCAGGCCCCAGTTGCTGAGTGTTATACTATGATTGTGTGATTTGTGTGTTTGATGGCTTGCCAGAATAAACTTTCATTTATTCAACTCCCGTGTCCGGTCTGGTGATGGTGATCCCGGTGGAAGAATGTTACAAGTTCTGGTCTCCCGTGACAGACCGGAGCAGTGAAGGCACATTGGAGAGACTCCCTTAGAGGGGGTTCCTTTTAGCACAAGTCTGGTGTTCTGTCCAAGAGAATCGGAGTTAGTGAGGGAACACATGCTCCTGTTTGGCTGCTCCTTGGTAATGCAGTCAATCAGAATGAAGGAAACTGCCCAACCCCCTGTCAACTGCCCTGCTTTCTCAATGCTCCTCATCCATTTCATCATCCCACGACTCCCCGGGGGTGCTAAACCCCTGCTGAGAAACACTGTTTTGAAGGATCCCAATAACTGTCTGGGTTCCTCTAATCTGTCCCTCAATGTAATTAGAATACTTCTGGAGTCATTCCACATACCAGATATTTGTTTCTTTTACCACTATATCGCATTGAAGGGAATTAGATGATACTGTAAAGGAGATATTGAAATACTCTTAATTACCCATTTATATCAGGATATAAACATACAAAACAATATAAATATTATTTCACATCATGGTAGGTTTCTGAAAAGTTTAGCTCCAGTGGCATTTACAGCACACAAATGCATTGTCAGGGGTTCTCTCACAGAATACCTTTTATCTGATTCCCACCATAATGAGTCAGGACATCCATTCTGTTTGGCATTTACTCTGGTTCCTGGTATTGGA